>JARHVA010001918.1:1255000-1305000 GCA_037957365.1 Torreya grandis
TGAATTTGGAATTTTGAATCATCTCAAATGTCTCCTCCTAAGCATGGGTTGTCTGGTCTTCTTTATGATGCTTACACAGTTGTCTATTTGCCTTTTCTTAATGCAAAAAAATAGGTCGCGCCTTTGAATGTTTGTGTTCTCTGATGTTCACCTGGTGGACTATTCCACCTACTAGAAATAAATCTCCTATAGATATTTCTAGATTTCCTATAGTTGTTCTCTCTTTCTTTTTCACATTTTGTCTTTCCTTGGCGAACTGAGCTCTCAGGGCTATCTTCTCATTTTCAGCTAGCTTCTTCAGCTCTTTTCTTGGCTGGTCATTGAGTTTGTTCTTAGGTCTTTTGAAAATCAATGGTTATTCTATCACCCTGAATTTGACATTTGTGGGGACATCACCGGTCTCTTTGAACCTCTTTGAACCTTGAACCTTGAACTCTTTTGGTTCAATGGTTCAATGGTTCGTCGCTTCAATGTTTTGTAAAGGGCCATGTTCTCTCTCTTTTTCTTCTTTAGTTGAACCATTCCTTTGAACCATTTGGTTGAACCATTTCATTTAACCTCTTTCTAGAATCATCTACTTCATCCATTCACTTGAAGCTTCTGTTCAAACTTTGAAGTCTTTGAACCCGTTTAACCTCTGAACCTTTGAACCATTTTGGTTCAAGGTTCAATGGTTCAATGATTCATTTTATTTCTTTTAATATTTTAAAGTTTCTAAGTTTTTGCATCATTTCATTCTCTAAGTCCATTCAACTCGTTGAACTCATTGAACCTTTCAAATTTTAAGGTTCAACAGTTCAACAGTTCAATCTTAACTCTTTGAATCTTTCTTTTCTTTAAGTCCGCTAAAGTCATGAAACCTTTGAACGCGTTGAACCTTTGAACCTTGCATAGGTGGGGTTCAACACACAAGCAAATTTCTCCATTCTTATTTATTATAGGGACTAGGTTCACAATCCAGGTGGAATGTTGGATTGAGAAAATAATTCTTGCATTCAACATTTTCTGTATCTCAGACAAAATTGTGCTTGATATCTTGGGGTTGTACTACCTTTATTTCTGCTTGTGAGGCAATGACCCAATCTTGAGAGGGATTTCATGCTGGATTACTTTATGTCTGAGAGGTTTCAGATCATCATAAAAATATGCCAAAACATCAATGTAATGGTGAATCAGAGTGATAAATTTGTTTATTTCATCAGGGGTACAACAATTCTTAATGTTGATCATTTTTTGGATTATTTTTTGTACTCAAATTGATTTGATCAAAATCCTTGAAAGATTTTGAATCCATTTATTATTCCTTGATAAACCTATCATGCTTGTCAAAAAAAATTTCAAGAGAAATTAATCCTTTGGGAATTTTATTACCTTTGAACTGAAGGAACTCTTCATCAGCTTTTAAATTTATTTTCGACGCTGATTCCCACAATGGAGATTCATTGCCTTCAAAATGAAGCTTTTCAAAGCTATCCATATATTATAAAAAAATAATGATTTTGTTGTCACCATTAAATACCTTCCAATGGTTAGCATTATCAAGTACACTTGGTCGAAAGACCAACTCGATAGTGTACCTATCTTCTTTGAAATCTTGGTGAGGGACCAAGAGAGTTGTAGAGACAGCCAATGAAACTGTACGATTGTTGAATTCTTTGGGTATGATAAAAATATTGAAAGCATCAAAGATTTCAATGTAGTCCCACACCGAATTGTGATAATATCACAATCTCTTATTCTTGGTTTGATACAGGTTCCTCACCTGACAAACCACCAGTTCAGCATCTCCTTTTTCATGAATGAGTTTAACACCTTTATCTTAAGTAGCCTTTAATTCGAGCAGCAATGATTCATACTTAACAGTGTTGTTAGTGTTGTTAAACTACAACTTATATGAATATGGAAAAATATCTCCTTGAGGAGATATTAAAACAACTCTAGCTTCATAACTAGTAGAAGAATTACTGCCATCAAATTCTAGAATCTAGACATCATCAAAATTTGATCTTCTTTCAGATTTTTCTTCATTAGGAAGGGAAGATCATTTTTTATGTGTATTGTGCCCTACCAATTCTTCTAATGTCTTATTTGAAGTTTTTGGATTGTCACCTAGTAAGCTTTCATCTGCTAAAATAGGAACATCTTCAGTAAATAAAAATTAATTACCCATGCCTGAAGACTCAAACAAAATTTGAGCTTTGGGGGTTGATGTTTGGGTGACAATGTGTTTTGCCTCCTTCTCAGGAAGTAGCCTTTACATTACGCACTTGATAGGGATCCTCACCTCAGACAGGTCTGTGCTCAATTTTTCACTAGCGTCCTTGCAAAAATTTTACCCAAAAAGAATGTCGTAAGAGGTTACGATGTCGACCACTAGAACTGTCATTTTGATTCTCTTATCTGGAAAGGCTGTAAATGCAAATTGAAAATATTTAATCTATCCCAATAGAGGCAATTATTTATTTTCCATAGAGAAACATCTCCCAAAGGTTTTAGTCAGTGTGAGACCAAGAGATTTTACCACCTTGGTGGGCATCACATTTTCAGAGGCTCCTGAGTCTATAATGCAATTATTCAGCTAATGAATGTTTATCAACAGAGAAACATAGAACAACTCTTACTTCCTAGGGGAAACTAGAGGAGTGATGACAATATTATTTTGGGTGTATGTGTTCTTGGGGGGACTAGGAGTTACTTTCAAAATATCTTGTCTTGCAGGGATAGTTTTGTTCTTGACGCATTGAACTAACCTATCCAACTGCTTGGGGTTAGATTACAAGAATTCAAACTTATACATTTGAATTTTGGTCTTCTTAGCATGGTCAATTATATCAAATGACTGAAATGAACTAGAAATAGAGGAAGGCATTCCATCAATCTAGGTTTTACTGGGTATGGGACTGGTCTATGAATTTGAAGTAGAAGGTGAAGGAATATTTGAGGTACTTACTTTTTTAGTGATCACTTGGTCCTTTGATTGGAAAGGTAGAAAAGCCCCTCATTTAGCAATTGAAATTGTTGGTTGAGATTCTTCCCCTTTTTTTCTTTATCCACTTGTTGAGCTGATTGGTTTTGGGACATGGTAAATACAATGTATGATCCATTAAATGCTTCTCCTTTACTTTTGGGTTCATCTTGATAATTCAAGAAACTAACGTTAGAGTCTCCAGCTGATTCTTCTTGGTTCTCTATAAAGAGATCAAGGTCATCTTCTTGGTTAAACTCAAGTTGGAAAGAGAAATCATATATAGTTTCAAGATAACCAACTATTGAGTTAGTTGGTGTCACTTCAATGGCAAGCTTCCCTAGTGGAGAAGGAAGGCAATTTAGTTACCCTTGATTTTTGACAACATTGCCCTGATATGATAGGTTAGAAAATTCCCTCCTTGGTATATCCCAATAATAAGGAGGAACAAACACCCCTTGCACCATTTACTTTTTTAGATCTAGCAGTTTATTTGCTAGCTTTTACACCATAGGATCAATGGTGCCTATAGAAGAATATTCAGAAGATGAAGAAGATTTACTTCTGTTAAGATCTTTTCTTATCTTTCCTGCCAAGATAAGATCATCTTCAACCTCAGTGGACAAAATCTGAGCTGCAGCAAGATCTATGTGGCAAACCCACCTCAATAAGAAACTCACTTTAGGAAGCTGAGAATTGATGAAGAAATAATTGTGGGAATCCTATTCCTTAGCTTGTCAAATTTAGCAATGAAGTCTCTCATGGGTTCATGAGGCTCCTTCTTCATTTGTGTAAACTAGGGTAACAAGGCATGTGCATCTTCTACAAGTTTGAAATTGGCCTCAAATTTGGCTTTGAGAGTGTTCCAGTTAGTCATTATTTGTGCTTGCAGATGATAAAACCAGTTTACAATAGTGCCTTCCAATGTTTCCAAAAATAGTCTGACTACAGTGTCTTCATATTCAACACTTATTACACTATAGGCTATGCAAAAGGATGCTATATGTTCATCAAGATGAACCTTCCCATCACCATACTACCTGGGGAAATTTTTTCTTAAGCTACGGAGTAGCTCATGTAGAGGTGGGGTTAGATTCAAGGGACCAAAAGTATTACCCCAGGGGCATTAAGCTACCATGATGTGGCTGTTGAAGGGAGGGATAATAAATCTTGGTGGGATATGTATAGACAAAGCTCTACTAGAAAAGGAAAGAGAAGCTTTGCTTGGTATTGGGGACCTGATATTTGTAAGAGAAAAACTCTTGGTTCACTGAAGGTGAGATGGTGGAGGAAACAAATCAAAATTACTTAGCTACACCAACTCAAATATAGGGTCAATAATACTTTGAGCTCTCTGGCTTTACGTGTATGGTGGATCTGCCAGAGTGTAAAATGGATATAGATAAGAACTAAAATTGCTTCAATTTGAAGCTTGAGGCTTCAAGCTACTTATTCTTCCCCAGTGGAGTCACCAAAAACTATTGGGTGAATATTTTGTCACCAGCTAACTGACGACAAAATAGTTACATGAACCACAACATAAGGAGATTTATTGCTAGAAAATAGGTGTGGAGACCACAGCGAGGATGAGATAAATCTATCCTCTCAGTAACGGGAGGTTTCCTATATATATATATATATATATATATATATACGGGGGTGAAATCATACCATCCATATCTCTTTTTTTAGAGATGATATTCATAGAACAGAGGAGAATTCATAGGTAATTACTGAAAGCATTTCTCTTCTTTCAAAAATGATGTTTAGAACACTAGGAAGACTTTGTAGGTAGTCACTGTAACCACAAGAAACCCACGAAAAGCACAAAGTCTTTTGTTGTTTCTCCCACTAATTAGGATAAAGTAACACAATAGGATTAGGGGAGCTCAAAGTCTCTTCAGTATCCTTTACACAAAACATAGACTGAAAATAATTATGGTAGCACAAAGTCTCCCACAGTCAACTTCAAGACATCTTCTAGCTTATTTCTACTTATTCTACTTGTTTGATTAAATGGACAAGACTATATTTAGGAAACAGACATAATAATAATTTCCTAAATGACACAAGCTTATTCTAACATAAAGTCTAAAAGGTCGCTTGCTTTCTCATTTATTTAACAAAATATGATTAACAGTCTGAGCTCAATGTCTCAACAATGCCTTTCAATTTGGGCAGAGCTTCGCTTCTAATAACAAAGAGATCTCCTTTATACAAAATGAGAAATTACAATATATAGCATCACAAGAAAGACTTGAGCACTTGTTTTAATGAAAACAGCCCATGCTAAATTGAATGCATTGAATATTTGTGAAAGGGCCATGTTGGAACAGGTCATTGGCTTTGACTTTTGTGTTTTGAATCATCTCAAATGTCTCCTCCTAAGCATGGGTTGTCTGGTCTTCTTTATGACACTTATACGGTTGTCTATTCACCTTTTCTTAATGTCGAAAACTAGGCTGCACCTTTGAATGTTTGTGTTCTCTGATGTCCACCTGGTGGACTATTCCACCTACTAGAAATAACTCTCTTGTAGATATTTTTGGATTTCCTGTAGTTGTTCTCTATTTCCTTGCCACATTTTGTCTTTTCTTAGCGATTTGAGCTCTCAAGGCTATCTTCTCATTTTTAGCTAGCTTCTTCGGCTCTTTTCTTAGCTGGTCACTGAGTTTATTCTCAAGTATTTTGAAAATCAATGGTTATTCCATTACCCTAAATTTGACGTCTGCAGGGACATCACTAGTCCCTTTGAACCTCTTTAAACCTTAAACCTTGAACTCTTTTAGTTCAAAGGTTTAATGGTTCAATGGTTGGTCGATTCAATGTTTCGTAAAGGGTTGTGTTTGCTCTCTTTTTCTTCTTCAGTTGAACCATTTTATTGAACCTCTTTCTGGAATCTTTCGCTTCATCCATTCGCTCGAAGCTTTCGCTCAAACTTTGAAGTCTTTAAACTCATTGAAACTTTGAACTTTTTAACCATTTCGGTTGAAGGTTTAATGATTCAATGGTTCATTTTATTTCTTTGAATCCTTTGAAGCTTTGAAGTTTATGGATCCTTTCATTCTCTAAGTCCGTTGAACTTGTTGAACCTTTGACCCATTCAAAGTTTAATGTTCAATGGTTCAATCTTAACTCTTCGAATCCTTCTTTTCTTTAAGTTTGCTGAAGTCATTGAACCTTTGAATTCATTAAACCTTTGAACCTTGTGGAGGTAGGGTTCAATGGTTCAACGGTTCAAAGTGGTTCATTCTAATTGTTTGAAGTCCACCGTTAAGTCTTTTGATTGAAACTGGGCATTGAACCATCCTCAAAACACTAAGAAAATGTCTTAAGTGTTTTGAACTTCCCTTTGAGAAAGCCCACCTATTGAACTTGTGACTTCCTTAGCTGAAAATGATTGAATATTTAAAAAACTTAACTGCTCAAAATAGTTTGAAAGAAAGAAAGAGACCATTTTGGCTTGTAGGACCAAAATGATTGGCATGTTGTCCACAAAAATAAGTGACAGATTTTGGGAACAACATTTTTCATGAGTTATGGCTTTATTTATCATGATTAGATGTTGAAATTGAGTAATGTGAACATAAAAATGATGGACTGCAATAGTACTCCTTATCATAGAATATACTGTATTGAATTTACTTAAAAAAATTAATAGTATGTAGTCTAAACATAAGTTATACCTAGTTGGTATAAGTTGTACTTCTTTACTTATTATTGATGTGATAAATAATATTATGGTGATTTATTCATACATTTGATGTATTAAATGTATGCATTTTGATTATTCTTCTGTTTAACATGTTTTATGCCTATTAATATGAAGTAATCTATGTGAATCGATTGGTTATATTCATATTAAATAGATCTTGCATTGATGGTACTGAGTAAGTAGTGAGATGAACTTCACTAGCCTACTAGCATCACAATACCAGATGAAGGTAATCTGATTAAGTGGTGTATATGAAATTGATTGATCTTAGAGATCAATATCTATTGAAAAGTTTGATCGAAATAATATTAGTTAGATATTGTCATTTCGTATATATGATTTACATATTTATACGATATCATGTTAGAATGGATTTATTTATAGTAAACTGTAAGATCTTAGAAATCATACAACACATGGATACTAGCTTGTCTCTCTAGATTCCCATACTGACACTAATTACTCATCCATGAAGGGAGGGTCATTCTCTAATGAGAGATTGTGTAGGGTATCGATTGTCTATGGTTGGTGTGAGATAATACTCAGATGATGCTCTCCCTCCCTACATCAGTACTTATTTGGAGATGACACTTGAGATTACCATAAATACTAGAGTTTAGAAACTCTTTTTCCATGGATCCCTGTATCTTATACATTATATTATATTTCTTATTGTTGAGACATTGTTCTAATGACAATGATGTAATTAATTACTTATTATACCATGACAATATTGGATGTATGTTTGTACCAACCATGGCTAGAAATCTATAATTAATTTCTATATTTAGCTATGTTGTGTTTCATCTAATGATAATGATCAGTGATGGATAAATGTCACATGTTTATTTTATAGTTAATATACTTAGTGTGTTTTAGTTGGATCACTAATTAGATTCTCATGGTGATTTCTAATGTAAGAATATGTTGATAATTTTTTTAAATTATTCTAAGTGGATCCCAATGGGGATGTTACAATTACAATTCCTTTGATTATCAATTAAATAGTTTGACCACCTTGCTCAAACACCAAATCAAAGTGGTGGATGGTTATGCTACTAAGCGACACAACTTCTTGTTAATTTGCATTGGCTCAAAATTGGAAACAAGTCTTCAAAGTAATTCTTCAAATCCCTTATGTTGAAATAAGCTCGAGATCATATCGAGGCTATAAATTCAACTCAAACAAGTTTCACTTCTCTTCCTCACATCTCCTCTACTTTTTTGGACCATTAGAAATTAGTGTGTCAAGCTTAGGAGGAAACAATGAAAAGAGCCCAAGCTTTGCATGAATGCCTCAATGTGGTTCCCTGCAAGTTAAATCATGTAGACCAATAAATCTATGAGGCACTTTTGAATCTTGATGAACTCCTAGAGGATCTTCACTACATGAGTAATAATAAATCTCCCAGCCTTAAGGACCTTCCTTGTGAATTTGACAAAGCCACATGGTGATTCATTGGGCCTAATTTGCTAAAAAAATATAAATAAGCACCACAAAAACAATCTTTGCGTACCATAATCAATCAAGGTAATTTCAAGTTCATATCATCACAAGTTTGAATTCCAATACACCTTTTTAAAGATTCACATATCATTTGCATTTGAAAATCTTGTCATTCCCTGATATGTACTAATCACTTCATGACTCTTATTAAAATTGATGGTGACTTTAATTGAACTTGCAAATGAAATAAAATTCGAGCGAGTACTAGTCTTTTCTATTATATTATTAAAAAAATAGTTTAAATACCATAAAAATTAATTATTAAAAAAAAAGACTTATTATATATATAAAGATTGTAGACATTAAAATATAAACCCTATATAACTTTATATATATGCACATTATTGATTCCAATCATTTTAGAGTGCTTTAATTCTCTACTAATTTCATTTTCACATACAAATAGTAAAATATACATTAGATATTTTTTAAAAATATTTATTATAAATGAGACGATTTTGTTTCAATTCGGGCATTAAAGAACTTAATTACTACTTTCGTAATAAATAATAAGAACCATTGTAAGCACCCGACTTGCTTATATCATATATTCGATACTTTAAAATATATTCCTTACCGTATTCTTCTCGACCAGTCCATTCACAACGTACCAATTTGTTTTCATTGCACAAATACATAATTTTAAGGATTTATTTTGTTATAATAATGATTAAAATTAAATAAACTCATTTTCTGTTTATAATAATTACTATACCTTGATTTAATGATTAAAATTGAATAAATTCATATCGCTGGCTGTGGCATTGCACTGTGTATCAATAGTCCTGCAGCCACTCTAACTCTATTAGGTTTCATAAAAACTATTTCTTAAATTCCAAGCAAAATATTTATACATGCAACTCACCAGCAATATAATACTACTGTTATTCATTCATTCATTCATTTTTTTTTTTCGAAGTATCATTTTTTTTCAATTGCTTCAATCTCACCATCCATGGCTTTGATCAAATTTTCATTCTTAATTTCATCAGGTCATCATTCGATTCATTTTATAGTGGGTGATGTTGAAGCAAATTTGATGAGAAATTGAATTCGTACTGGAAACAAGAGACTAATTTGATATACTTTCACTTGACTCTATCATTTCATGTTGTTGCTACTATTGTGTTTTTCCATTCCAATCCAATTCTTTTTCTTCAAACTCTACACCTCTGTTGATTATAATCTTTTTTGTAACTGAATATTACGAGAATTAATGTGTAATGATTTTTTGACAATTTTCTATTTTTAAAAATTATATATTTTTAGAATCAGACGTCAAATTCAGTGGAATTTCATCTCATAGGTTAATTATAGTGTTTAGAGTATTTAGAATTTTTTTTAGAGCCATGCGCACTTACATGTGAAACTTACTATAAATAGTGGCTACTAAAAATAAATATTTTTTTAAATTTTATTTTTTCCGAATTTATGCATGTCAACTCTAAATTCTGAGTTAAAACTTATTTAAGCATAGTTTTTATTTTTTAATTATTTCAAGTTATTCAATACAAATCAATTTTGAGTATTGTTTCAAGATTTTGGCCTATTAGTAATTTAATTGTCTTGGTAGTTTTCAAGTTCATTATCTGGTATCAGAGCAACTTTGAATATTGAGGGAGAAAAACATGACGAGAGGATGAGGAGGTGTTATGTAGATGAATTGGACTATAAAAGAACTATATAGTCAAGTTCAATAATTAACCGAAGTTATCACCAATCAACAGAGAAAACAAGGTGGTAATGAAGAAGACAGATAGTGATGAAAAAGTTTAGCAAGAAAAAGAACAACAAGCGTTGTCACCATTGATGGAAGAGAGGATGGTTAGGGCTTTAGAAGGAATGAACGAAAAAATCAAGGTTGATGTTACAGATTATGGAAGTAGTTTAAAACTAGAGGAGTTGATATATTGGATGAATAACATGAATAAAAGATTATGAGATAAGACAAGAAGATAAAATTTGCGTGCACGAAATTGAAATATCATGCAATCATTTAGTGGGATCACATATAGAAGGAGAGACAAAAGAAAGTTAAAGATAAGAATAATTTGTAGAAAAAGATGGAGAAGAAACTGTGGGAGAAATTTCTTCCTGTAGATTATACACAAATCCTATACAGAAGATTTTAGAATTGGAGACAAAAAGATCATAAGACTATATAGATGAATTTTATAATCTTTTCATATGAGTGGAAGATGATGAAATAGAAGAACAGATGGATGCAAGGTATGTAAATGGTTTGACATTTTCTATTCAAGATGAATTAAGTATGCATAGAATTTTTTTACATGGAGGAGGCTTATCAATTAGCTTTGAAGGTGGAAGAGAAACAAAATAAACATAGTTTTAGAAGAACATCTCTTGGTCCAAGAAGAGGCAGATCCCATCTAAATATGGAATGAGATGGGTTTAATAGCACTAGAGGTGGCTTTAATGTCAATAAAAGTGAATCATCATGTGGTACAGAAAGGCAAGATGATAATAAGCAAGGGTTTCAATACCAATAAAGAAGAAGATTTCAAAGAGGATGAGGTTATGGTGGTGTTATATGATGGTTTTTGAATCAACATAGATCTTATGTCTATTATAGATGTGGATAAGAAGGGCACAAAGCACTTGAGCGTCCACATTATCAACATCAAGAAAGAAAGACAATTGTCCAAGAGTAAATCTAGTTAAGATTGAGATAAAAGAACATAATATTAAAGTTACAACAATAGATGTTGGAGAGAATCTCATGATGAGAACCATGATCATTCCAAGGAAGGAAAAATGTTAGAATAAAGAAGGTGGTGATACATGGCTATGATCAAATATTTTTCAAACAATATGTACTTTGGGTGGAAATGTATGCAAAGTAATTATAGATGGTGGTAGTTGTGAAAATATGGTTTCTAAATAAATGATAGAAAAAATAAATTTACAATGTGAAAAGCTTCCTAATCCTTATTGAATTTCATGGTTTAAGAAAGAGAATGAGTTTATGGTAGATAAAATGTGATTAATCAAGTTTTCTATAAGAAAAAATTATAATGATGAAATATGGTGTGATGTTATCTCGATAGATGGATGTAATGTGCTATTGGAAAGATCGTGGCAATTTGACTAGAAGGTAATTCATGATAGAGCAAAGAACACATAATTTTTTTAAAAATGTGGTACAAAGGTAGTTTTGTTACCTCTTAAAGAAGAAGAGAAGATAAAAAACATGCTTTTTGCTAAAGAATTTATCGAAGATATGAAGGTAGCGGGTTGTCATTATGCATTAGTAGCAAAGTGTGAAGAAACAAAAATGGTGTCAATACCAATAGAAGTAGAAAGAGTGTTGAAAGAATATGCGGATGTTATGTCTGATGAGTTGCTAGATGGTTTACCACCAAAGAGAGATATGTAGCATCACATTGATTTGATGATTAGCTCTACCCAATAAGAAGCTTATAGGATGAGTTCAAAAAAACATATAAAATTAAATAAACAGGTTATTGAATTGCTAAGGAAGAAGGCGATAAGGGAGAGAATGAGTCCATGTACAACACTAGCTTTTCTGACTCTAAAGAAAGATGGAGGATGGAGAATGTGTGTGGATAGTAGGATAATTAACAAAATTATAATAAAATATAGGTTTCCTATACCTCTTTTATATGATATGATGGATGTGCTTATAGGAGCAAAATAGTTTACCAAGATTGATTTAAGTAGTGGTTATCAATAGATTCAAATTCCTGAAGGAGATGAGTGGAAAACTTCATTTAAGACTATGGATAGCTTATATGAGTAAATGGTGATGTCATTTAGATTATCTAAAGAACCTAACACATTTATGAAGGTGATGAATACATTGCTATGAGAATATATTGGTAAGTTTATGGTTTATTTTGATATTCAGTAAGACTAAAGAAGAATACTTACAACATTTGAGAATGGTACTAGATTTATTAAGAAAATAGAAGTATGTAAATTTGAAGAAGTGCACGTTTATGTAGAATAGTTTGATATTTTTGAGATTTGTAATTTTAGCAAATGGTGTGAAAATTGATGAAAAAAGATAAAGATGATTGTTGAGTGGCCTATTCCAAGAAGCATAACACAGGTAAGAAGTTTCCATAGTTTATCAAAATTTTATAGAAAACTTATTAAAAATTTTATTAGTATTGTGGCACTAATAACAGATTACATGAGAGAGAAGGAATTTACATGGACTAAAGTAGCCATAAAAAAGCTTTAAATTTTTGAAGAAGAAGATTATAGAAAGACCAATTTTAACATTATCGTATTTTAACAAAGTGTTTGAGGTTGATTGTGATGCTTCATTTATGAGAATTAGTGTTGTGGTGAGTCAAGAAGAAAATTCAATAGCATATTTTAGTGAGAAATTGAATGAGGTAAGAAAAAAATATTATACTTATGATGTTGAACTTTATGCAATTATACAAGCATTAAGATATTACAGGCATTACTTTGTGCCTAATGAATTTATCATATTTATGGATCATGAGACTTTGAAATATGTGAATACACAAAAGAAATTAAATAGTAGGCATGCAAAGTGGGTTTCTTTCTTGCAGGTGTATATTTTTATGTTGAAACATAAAAAAAAATATAGAATCAGGTCGTTGATATATTGAATACGAGAGTAGCGTTATTAACTACTATGATGAGTGAAGTAGTTGGATTTGAAGTTATCAAAGAATTATATGATACTAATCCATATTTTGACAGGATAATTGAAAAGTGTAAAAATCTATTAACAGGTGGGACAAATACTATCATGATGAGGATCTTATATAGGAAGGTTATCTCTTCAAAGAGAAACAATTATGCATTCTATTTGGGTCTCCACGAGATAATATAATAAGAGAGTTACATAGTGGAGGATTGGCTAGTCATTTTGGTAAGATAAAGATAATATCTTTGATGGAGAAAAAATGTTTTTGGCTAAAGGACATGTACAAAGTATGTCATATGGCTAAAGGACATACATAAAATGTTGGATTATATATGCCATTATCAATTTCAAGAATAGCATGGATAGATTTGAGTGGGACTTTGTATCAGGATTGCCAAACACATAGAGAGGTAATGATTCAATTTTTTTTGTTGTAGACAATTTTTTTAAAATAGCTCATTTCATTGCATGTAATAAAACTAATGATTCCACTGGAGTTTCAAAATTATTTTTAAAAGATCTTGTGAGATTGCATAGTATTCCAAAAATATTACTTCAAATAGAGACATGAAATTTCTAAGTCATTTTTAAAGGACTTTATAAAATAAAATAGGTACTAAGCTATATTTAAATAGTGCATATCATACACAAAAAGATGGAAAAACATAAATTATGAATAGGAGTTTAGAAATATTGAGATGCATAGTGGGAGAGAAGCCCAAGTGATGAGACTTGGCTTTACCACACACAGAGTTTGCATATAACAGTTTAGTGAATAGATCAACATGAAAGTCACCATTTCAAAAATTTTATGGGAAAAATCTTACAAGTATTTTAGATTTGGTACAATTATCGATTCTAGATCGAAATAATGATGATACAGAAGCATTTGTAGAGCATACACAATAATTGCAAGAGGGAGTAAGAAGAAAGTTGTAGAAAAATAATGAGAAATATAAAGTAGCAATAGATGTCAGAATAAAATCCAAGGTATTTGAAGAAGGAGAGTTGATAATGGTTTAATTGAGGAAATAAATATTTCTAAAAGGCATGTACAATAAGTTAAAATACAAAAAAATTGGACCATGCAAAATTGTGATGAAAAACAATGATAATACATATGAGGTGAGTTTACCACAGAATTTTGATATATCTCTAGTATTTAATGTTTCAAATTTATATGAATTCCATGAAAAAAATGAATAATGTGATGAAGATGATGAGGTAAATTGGAAGCAGTAGGTTTCAAAGAAAAAGAAAGAAAAAATAGTGCAAGTTTTGGATATAAAGACAGTGAACACAAAGCAAAAGAATTACAACAAGAAGACAACACTTAGATTATAGAATGGGATCTGAAGAAGATTGATAAGAGAAAATGGTAGAAATACAATCAGTGAAACTTGTATGAGCTGAGTTGTTTTCAACTAAAGGAGAATTATGCAAAACAAATAGGTCAACCTTTTTGAGGCCATAAATTTTGACTTGTAGCTCCATTTGACCTCTTCCACATGCCAAAATGACCGTATAATTTTTTTTAATGATGATTTAATCTATCATATCCACTTAGAGTTGATTTAAATATTTTTTGAAGGCCATACGTGATCATTTAAGGATCTAAAATTAATGTTTAATGATTTTTCTGAGAATTTTTTTTTTAGAAATTGTATATTTTTAAAACTAGACATTAAATTTAGTTGAATTTTGTCCCATAGGATAATTATAATATTTAGAGTATTGAGATAAATTTTTAGATCCACCCACGCTTGCATGCGAAACTTAATATAAATAGCGACTGCTAAAAATAAGTATTTTTTTTAGATTTTAGTTTTTTTTGAATTTGTGTATGTCAACTTTAGATTTTGAGTTGAGGCTTATTTAATCATGATTTGGGTTTGTAATTATTTTAATTCATTCAATACGAATCAATTCTGAGTATTGTTTCAAGATCTTGGCCTATTGGTAATTTATTTGTCTTGATAGTTTTTGGGTTCATTATCTTTGCTCCATCATGAATTAATTTTGTAACAAACTACCATGGAATTTATAATAACACATGGCATGAATCCATTGGTATAACATCATACCATATTTTATATTTATAAGTTTTACATATAATTTTTTTTATTAAACATCTTTTATCTACTGTAACTTCATTTCCTTTCTTAAACTATATAATTCGATAAGGATTAAGATACTTTTCACACTACAAACCTAGTTTTTCAATCATATCCTTACAAATAATATTTTCAGAACTACCACCATCTATAATTGTTTTGCATATCTTACCTAATTAAGTATACCTTGTTCAAAAGATATTTGTTCACAACTATGTATCACCACTTTTTTTCTACACATGTTCTTTCTTTAGAACAACCATTTTTCTTCTCATCATAATATCTTCTCAAATATCTACTACTACAACTTCCATATTTTTATCTTCTACTTTACCTTCAACTAAATTCACTCTTGGGCAATTCTCTTACATCCTTTCTTGATCTAGGTAGTGTGAACACTCAAACATTCTATGGCCTTCTTATCTATATCTATAACAAACATAAAACTTGTGTTTATTTGAAAACCATCCTCTATGACCATCATAGCTTCATCCTCTTTGAAATCCTCTTCTTATTTTTTTAGATTGAAACCCTTGTCTATTATTATTATTTTTTTTTGTACCACATGATGATTTTATTCTAGTGGTGTTAAACCCACCTTTATTTGTATTAAATCCACCTTATCCCCTTATTAGAGGGGATTGTCCTCTTCTTGGTCCAATAGATGTTCTTTTGATTTTTATTTTTTTTTAAAAATGTTTTCACTACCTTCAAAGCTAATTGATAAGCTTCCTCCATGCAAAGTAGTCTATACATGCTTGATTCATCTTGAATAGCAAACTTTAAACCATTTACATACCTTGCAATTGTTTTTTTATTTCATCATGATCTACTCGTATGGAAAGCTTGTAAAAATCATCTGTATACTCTTGTATACTATGATCATTTTATCTTAAAATTTGGAATCTTATATATAGTGTGTGCACGTAATCCACAAGAAGAAATGTATCTCTCATCTTCTTCTCCATATTTTTTCACGAGTTGATCTTCTCTTTACCTTTGCTCTATTTTTCTTTCTATTGGTGATCCCACCAAATCATTGATTGTCCCTTCAATTTAATGCATACAAACTTTACCTTCTTATCTTATCTCATAGTTCTCCATTCAAAAAACTTCTCTATGTTGTTCATCCAATCTATCAACTCCTCTTATTTTAAACTTTCTCCATAATCTAGAATGTCAACTTTGATTCTTTTACTCATTCTTTCTAAATCTCTAACCATTCTCTCTTTCATTGATGGTGGTTGTTCCTATTGCTCCTCCTCTTGCAAAATTTTCTCTTTATGATCTGTGTCATCTTCTACATTATCTTATTCTCTCATTTGTCTTTGATTCATAACAATCTTGATTAATTATTCTACTTATTTTTGTAGCTCTTGCATATTTCGATTCATCTGAACAATTCTTATTTGTACTCTCAGTATCTCTTACACCTATAAGATTTGAATTTATTCTGATACCAAATAATGAATCCGAATATTATTAAGACAAGAAAATACTAATAGGTAAAGCTTCCAAAATAATAAATAGCATTGATTTATATTGAATGATTCAAATAATTACAAACCATGCACAAATAAGTCTCAACTCATAATTGGAGTTGACATACAAAATTTAAAACTACTATTTTTAGTATATTTTGCATGCAAGTGTATCTAGCTCTAAAAATCTCTAAAAATAAACTAAACACTAAAATTAACTTATCAAATAAATATCAAGTCCGGTTGTAAAAATGTACAATTTTTAAAATAAAAAAATATTAAATTGCAATTTTAGACTCTTAGATGGTCACGTATTGCCTTTAGAAATATAAAAAATATCTATAACTAGAAAAGCTTAATTATGGCAGCACCGAACTTTTTGTGATAGTGATTTTGGCATGAAGATAAGCTTAAACGGAACTACAGATCAAAAGTTAAGTCTTTAAAAGTTCACCCTCTTTCTATAGATCAATAATTATGCACCAAGTGTTACTTTGCGTGAATTACACAAATGGAATGCTCTGTGTGAAGACATAAATAAAACTTCATAAAACATCCTTCTATAAATAAAATTGACACGATAATTTTATTGTATAATGTTTGGGATAATTTTTCTAGGTATAGAAGGTAGTGGAAAAATTGTTGGTAAAATAATAATTTGACCATGTTTTATAAAAGAAAATATTATTGTAAAACAAGAATATATTATTTATGTAATTTTTTCTAAAATATACATAAAAAGAGATTTTGTGTATAGAAGATTCCAGCAAATTTTGTAGAAAAAGAGATTTTAGAATATGAAAAGTGATAAGAGATTTAATGTATTGAAGCTTTGAAGAAAGTAAGGAGAAAAAAGAGATTTAAGAGTATGGAAAATGAAAAGTGAAAAATTAAGCTTATAAAAATATTATAATGGGTCTCAATTAAAATGTTTAAAGGATTAAAATTTATATATAAATATCTTTAAAGCTGTAAAAAGTATATATATATATATATATATATATATATATATATATATATATATATAAAATTATAATTATAATTATAATTATAATTATAATTATAATTTTATGTTTCCAAAAACAATATTATTAAAATTTATTAGTTAAATTATTTTTTATTAAGTTACAATATTATAATTATTTTTTTAAACAAATTATTTATTAAATTATAATATTTAAATTATTATTAAAATTATTTTTATATATATATATATATAAATTATTTAATTTGATAATTTAAAAAAAAAATTATAATTAAAAAAAAATTATTAGTTAAATTACTCTTTACTAAATCATAATATTTCAATTATTTTTGTTTAAATAAACTATTTATTAAATTATAACATTTTAAATATTATTGTTGATTAAATATTCGTTAAACCGGCTTTCTATAATTTTAATTATTATTTATAATCAGATAAAGTGAACACGTATTTGGATAACGTGAAATGATTTTTGGCCTTCTATATGATAGAAAAAGAGAAGAAAGTTAAAAGCAAGAAACAAATGAGAGGAGACGAGCACCAACAGCCTTCCACGCGACACAAACATTTAAAGAAAGTAAAGACTAATAAGATATATAGAGAATTGAAAAAAGTAATGGTGATTTCGTATATACATGTAATATTTAAATTTCAGAGATATATTTATAGTATTAAAATTTAAGAATGACATACAACAACAGTTGTTTTATTAGATTTTAAGATTTTTTTTTTTTGGTATTTAATATTAGTATATTTAATTATTTTTGTATTATTATATAATTGTAAAATGTAATTGTAATATTGATTTGTAAATTGTGGGTAAATATTAATTAAGATTTTACAATAAATTATTAAATAAGATTATCAATTAAATAATTATTCAATTAAATTATGTTAATAATAATTTTGTTTTTTGTATTTGTATATTTTTCAAACTATAATCCAAATTTTAGTCTCTTCTCTTATCTTTATAAGATCATAAAAAGCTAGTGAGTTAGGTACATTGTGGATGAGAGTTACTAGTATATTTGTTGATATAGACAAGTGTTCTTATCATAAATAGGTAACTATGCTATATGGATAAATAAGAATTATTTTTTTCTAACGTTTTTATATATTTATTTATGTTTGACTTTATCAAAATATTTTACTGAATAGTATTAGAACTATAAAATATTCACCTCATCTTGGTGGTTGTTATTATTATTATTATTATTATTATTATTATTATTATTATTATTATTATTATTATTGGCCTCGTGTATAATGGAAAAAGAGAAAGCTAAAAGCAAGAAACAAAAGAGACCAGACGAGCACCAACAACATTGCAACAAACAATTTTTTTTAAGAATATATAGAGAATTAAAGAAAGTAAAGACTAATAAGATTTATAGAAAATTAAAAAAAGTAAAGGTGATTTCGTATATACATGTAATATTTAATTTTAAGATATATATTTATAGTATTAAAATTTAAGAATGATATACAACAACAATTATCTTCTTCTTCTGCCTCCTCCTCCTCCTCCTCCTCCTCAAATGATTTTCAGCCTCGTGTATAATGGAAAAAGAGAAAGGTAAAAGCAATAAACAAAGGAGAGTAGACCAACACCAACAACCTTGCAGTGGACATAAAAATTTAAGAATATATAGAGAATTAAAGAAAGTAAAAACTAATAAGATATATAGAGAATTAGAAAAAGTAAAGGTGATTTCGTATATACATGTAATATATAAATTTGAGATACATATTTATAGTATTAAAATTTAAGAATGGCATACAACAATAGTTGTCTTCTTCTTCTTCTTCAAATGATTTTCGACCTTTGTATAATGGAAAAAGAGAAAGGTGAAAGCAAGAAACAAAGGAGCGCAAATGAGCACCAATAGCCTTGTAGTGGACATAAAAAATTAAGAATATATAGAGAATATACAACATCATTCTTCTTCTTCTTCAATATCAGATTTAATGGATTATTGAAAATTAAAAAAATTGTGCTCTCACTTCACCTTGATGGGATATTTTTTAATAAAAAACATTGAATTTAGTTGGGTATTAAGGGTTGAATCAAAATTATTTCATAGAAACCTCCTAGGTTATTAGAAAATTTAAGAATATATAGAAAATATAAAACCTCCTCGTACTCGTCCTCCTCCTTCATCATCATCATCATCATCATCATCATCATCATCATCATCATCATCATCATCATCATCATCATCATCATCATCATCATTTTAGGTTTCAATCTCAGATTTAATGGATTATTGAAAATTAAAAAAATTATGCTCTCACTTCACCTTGATGGGATCTTTGTTAATAAAAAAATATTGAATCTAGTTGGGTATTAAGGGTTGAATCAAAATTATTTCATAGAAAGCTCCTAGGTTACATATTAGAGGAGTTGTTAAATGGCAAAACAATTTTTAGTTTTAACTATTCCATGGTGTGAGAGGTAATGATCCAATAATAAAACTATTAGACAACAATGTCTATGGATTTTAGTTTACACGTACCTCACACTATATAGAAGTCTTGTAAGATTTTTCTTTTTACTGATATGAATCCTCTTGGCCATTTGAGTTTATAGTGTACTAATGTTTTCCATATATTTGGAATTAATGTGGTTAATTTATTCTAATTAAAAATAACTATTGAAAATAAATTTAGATTACGAGATATATAAATTTATACAAATCTGATGTGGACACATACATCATGTCACATGTACTTAATAATACTAATTCTTTACACATCTTACACAACATGACTTCTTCCTGAATACATGCATCTTATTCAACAATCATCCAAGCCATTTATCTATATGCAAGATCAACCCTTTGTTTTACTTTGTTACTAAAATTAAATTTCCATTTCAAATGCTCAAATTACTTCGTACTAATCTTAGAATATCTCTAACTAAGCACATATGTTATTGGTTTTTCTAGATAGGTCCACACTAGGTAGACAGTTCTGCTACCATAGGCCCATCCACCTAGAGCAACCATATCCGATGCCAAATAATAGGTAGTTTCCAAATAATAAAACATATTTACAAATGGAAGAGGTGAGAATGATCTATCAAAGGTATTACTATGTTATCAGAGTCAAATATACTTTGATATCAAATTTTATGCATGTGTGTGTCACCTAATCACTTGCTTGCATAATTTTAGCACCCATTTTCACAAAAGTAATGGCAATTCATGTCATTCCCTATGTTGTATACACCATAATTAGATCATACAATTTTTACACCAATTTTTCACTAGAATTAATTTTATTCCATTTGTAATGGTTGATTTAACTTTTTACACTAGAATGATATATTGAAATTCATACATGGATTCCATGGTATTGTACTACCTTGATTATTGTGATGACGTAGTCATGTGAATCTTGAGATCTTATGAAAATTATCCTACCAGTTACGATTGGGGTATGCACATTCTAATCTAAGTGTTTCAATGAAAATAAAACTCCAAATGTTCCACCCTCTCTACTCACCATTTCATTACACTATAAAACACAACGGTCCACATACATGAAAATGTGTATTTGTTATTTATTATTTTATGTATAAGTTTCTTGTCATTACTTTCATATTTTCATCTTAAATAAGGACTAATTTATATGTGTTTCATTGTAGGTTTTTATGAATCATAATTCAACATGTGATCTACATCTAAGCATAATCAACATATGTAAGCTCATGTATAGTTATCTTTCTTTTAAGCTAATGTATGATGTTATGTTATGGTGTGATTTTCTAGACCATTCGTTCAACAACAAAAATAGTATTACATGATGTTATGACGTGATTTTTTAGACTATTTTTCCCACAAAAAAACATATTATTATTAGATAATCTTATGATGCAATTTTGTAGACCATTTGTTCTAATGTTTAAGAAAAATTATGTTAAGCTATCTTGGCATTTCTAATTGCTGGTAGTGTCATCAATAAGTCTATTTTAGATAGTTGTATTCCTCTTCATAATATTGATAATAACTTGGGGAGTCTCCTTGCACTACCAAATATAAAATATTTTCTTACTAAACCCATATTATTAGTCCTCTCACCAAGGCCCACACTTCTATGTTATTATAACATGAATAATGTTTATGATAAGTATTTGAACTAGTTTATTTTTGTGATTGGGAATTAAATATCCTACTATTGCAATTTGAGTTAAGCTGAAGGCCTATTAAGATTGAGTTTTAAATAATTTATGACATTTGAATATTATGATTTATAAAATTAAATTTTTTTGGTTATAAAATCAAACTTTTCCTTCTTTTAATTTGATATGTAAAATTAATAAATAAAATTAAAATCTAAAAAACAAATAAAATAGATTAAAAAAATTAAAAAGATTTAAAATACATATTTTTATTAAAAATTCTTGTATCATAGATTTATAATACATTTGTTTCTTAAAAATAAGTTATACAGAAAATTAAAAAAAGTAAAGGTGATTTTCATATATGCATGTAATATTTAAATTTCAGATATATTTTTGGAACTAAAATTTAAGAATAACTTACAACAACAGTAAGTATATTTAATTATTTAATACTAGTATATTTAATTTTTTAATAGTATTATATTTAATTATTCATATATTATTATATAGTTTTAAGATGTAGCTACAACATTTATTTGTAAATTATGGGTAGGCATTAATTAAGGCATATTTATCCACAACAAATTATTAAATAAGATTATCAATTAAGTAAATATTTAATTGATTTATGCTAATAATAATTTTGTATTTTTATATATGTATATACTCTCCAAAATATAACTTAAACCCTAGCCTCTTATCTTATCTATATAAGATCATAGAAAGCTAGTGGGTTAGGCACAATGTGGAGAAGAGTTACTATTATACTGGTTGTTTTAGGCAAGTGCTTTTATTATAAATAGGGAGCTATGCTACATGGATAAATAGGGGTCATCTTATTTTTACACTTTTATATATTTATTGAGGCATGTGTTATAGATGTTTTTATTTGGTACCTTACATGATTATTGACCCTATCAAAATATTTTCCTTTGGTATTAGATCTATAAAATATTCACCTCGTTTTGCATGTAGGTTTGTGAATCAAATATGTAGTTTTAACCTTTTTCCTCTACATTTGGTATTATTTTTAATTTTTAGATTTATAGTTTTTATTTCCTTCTTCTTCTACATTTTAAGTTTCAATCCCAGATTTAATGGCTTGTTGAAAATTAAAAAAATTATGATCTCAATTTACCTTAATAGGATCTTTGTTAATAAAGTTTTTTTGAACTTAGTTAGGTATTAAGGGTTGAATCTTAATTATCTCATAGAATACTCCTAGGTTAGAACATTATTCTTGTAGTTATAAAACTCATTGGAGTTGTTATATGGCAAAGCAATTATCAGTTTTACCTAATCCATGGTGTAAGAGGTATTGATCCAATACTAAAGCTATTAGACAATAGTGTATGTGGATTTAAGCTTACACATATCTCAGTATGTATACATATCTTAATATTTTTATTTTTATTGATATGAATCCTCTCGGCCATTTGAGTCTATGGTGTATTGGTGTTTTGCATATATTTGGGATTAATGTGGTTAATTAATCCTTATTAAAATAAACTATTTTAAATAAATTCATATCACAAGATATATAAATTTATACAAATATGATGTGGACAAATATATCATGTGACATGTAATTAATAATATTAATTCTTTACCCATCTTACATCACATGACTTGTTCTAAAATACACGAGTCTTATTCAACATTCCTCCAAGACATTTATTTATATGCAAGATCGACCTTTATTTTCCTTTGTTAAGTTAGAAATAAATTTAAAATTCAAATGCTCAAAGTAATTCAAACCACTCTCATAATATGTTTGACTAAGAACATATGTTCTTGGTTTTCCCAAATAGGTCCACATTAGGCAGACAATGTTGTTATCATCCAACTAGAGCATCTGCATGCCATGCCAAATAATAGGTAGTTTCAAAATATTAAAACATTTTACAAATAGAAGAGATGACAATGATCTATTAAAGGTATTACTAAGTTATCATAGTCAGATATACTTAGATATCAAATTTTGTGCATGTGTGTGTCATATGATCACGTTGTTGCCTTGGTTTAACACCAATTTTCACAAAAGTGATAGCAATTCATGTCATTCCATATATTATATACACTATACTCAAATCATACAATTTTTTCACTAATTTTCCATTAGAATGAATATTATTCTATTTGTAGTAGTTGGTTCAACTTTTTAAACTAGAATGATATATTGAAATTCATACATGGATTCCATGTTATTGTACTACCTTGAGTTTTATTATTATGGATTCATGTGAATATTGAGTTCTTATTAAAGTTATCCTACCAATTAGGATTGGGGTATGCACATTCCAATCCAAGTGTTTAAATGAAATTAAAACTCTAAGGGTTTTACCCTCTCTACTCATAATTTCTTTACACTAGAAAACATAATGGTTCACATAAATGAAAATGTGTATTCATTATTTATTATTTTATGTATAATTTTATTATTATTACTTTACTATTTTCATCTAAATTAAGGACTAGTTTATATGTGCTTCATTGTAGGTTCTTATGAAACATAGTTCAACATGTGATCTACAACTAAGAATACTCAACATAGGTAAGCTCTTGTATAATTATATTTATTTTACTCTAGTAACTTCACTTTTCTACATTACTAGAATAAAATAGGAGAAAATGTAGTCACTAAAATTAATATTTAATGATAAAACAACGAGCTTGTGTCCTCTACACTAATGATCCCTACCCTTAAAAAAATATAATACTAAATGCTACTACCTCATTCCAAACAACCTAAACTAATGGTTGGGATTATTCACATTCCTAATTTATGTATCCGTGTTCCTCAAATAAGGTCACTCCTTCAGGAAATTCTTGATAACGTATAGTGTCTAAAACTACCAATTTTGTCCTCCCACTAAATAATAGCTAATTTAACAAATTAAAATTCATTTAATTGGTCATCTCACATGTTTATATAGTCCCATTCAAGGAAATCCTAAAATTCCACTATATAAGTACATTTTCTATTCATTTATTTACTATAGGGAAAGAAGCTTTTATATTTAAAACAACATAATTATTATAACTAAACATTAATAAGAAAGTACTTATTCTTACCAATTATGAGTCCATATAAGTCAAGTAGTATTGATCTAATATTGATCTAAGTATAAATACAACAACAAGGTCAAAAAACATTATTAAAGCAATAATTACACTAGGTTTGCATCAACATATAGTATTACACCAATATTTCACATACACCACTTATAGCATTGGTGAACTACATGGAGTTTGATCCCTCTCAATATTATTGATATTTAGACAACACTCAACACAAGTGGTGTTGAAGCCAACCACAACTTCTTCCCCTAATTATTTTTTCTATTTTTACTAAATTTGTTCCTCCTTTTCAACGAGCAAGAGTTTTAAGTGAAAAATAAGACATACAATGGCTCCCATAATGAATCAAGCAACCCAAAATATATACACATGACCTACAAGGGAAATCACATATGAAAAATTTCACACATATAAAAAAATCCTAAAGGATGCCCACACACCCTATAGATAATTTATTGTAGGTTGACCTTGTCAATATAACACAAACTTATCCCAAAATAAAATGGAGCCATGTCATTGATTCACAATGACCACATATAGTCCCATAGTCGATTACATAGTCTATGTTTTAGTATTTTAGATCAAACTTCTAGCTAAGTTATTTGTATTTTTAATACTTCCCCTTTTATTATTTTCCATTAATATTAAGTTTCATATCAATCTTGTCTATTTATTGAATATCTTATACATATCTCAGTTTTTTGTTATAATTAGATTTAAACATTCTTAATCTCTAATTTTTATAAAACATAGTAGCTAATTTATTTATATTTAGTAGTTTCTCTTTTTAGTGTATTTCCATTGATATTTTTTTAATCATTCATGAGTATTTATTGCGTGTCTTATACATTCTAAATTTACTCAACTATTTTATATAATTAGATTAATACTTTCTTAATCTACAATTTTCATAAAACATATTATGTTCACCAATGTGTTTTATAAAAATTTGAGATTAATATGTACTAATATAATTATGAAAAAATATTGATTAAAATAAAGATATGTAAGATATGTACACAATACACAATACAAACTAGAAACTTATATTTTTTTAAAATATATTAAAAGGGGAAAGTACTAAATAAAAATAACTTAGCTAGAACTCAGATCTAAAGGAATGGAATATAGACTATGCAATCAATTTGGTGACTCTGGAAGGTCATTTTGAGGTAGGAATAAAGATTAATTTAATTCGAAGACAAGGCTGGCATGTGCTATCCTCTGGAGGGTGAACCAAAATTATTCATGAATTTTTCCCTCTATGTGAATTTTATCAAGTGCATCTTCACCTATAGATCCTATGCATATATTCTAGGTTGTCCAAATATCTATGGGAGTTGTCATGTTCCTTCTTTTTCACTTAAAATCCTTGCTCAATGACAATGCGGAAAAAATGAAGTAAAATGGAGAAAAGGTGTTAGGGGCTCAAGTTATGCTTTATATCAACACTTGTTGTGTTGTGCATTGAATACATACCTATACTCCAAAAATGGATCAAAATTCATATATTTAGTCCATGCTATGGTGGTGTGTGTGAAATACTGGTGAAATTCTATATGATGGTACAATCCTAGTGTAATTAAGTGCTTGAAAAATTAATTTTAACCTTGCTAGTGTATTTAGACTTAGTTGAGGGATAATAAGGCTATATAGACTTAGAATTGGGAAGAATGTGTGTTTTACTATCTACATGTAACAAATCATATCTTTGTTTAACATGACTTTTCCATCTTCCACTATATATACATCTTTCTTGATTCTTTGTAATTTCATTATGATGAAGAGAAATGTTTAGCTTTATTCTATCTGTTATCTTATTTCAACTATTAAAATATATATAATATTAAAAGTTTGAATTCTAATGCACAATTTTCAAGATTCACATATCAAAAACATACCTCATGATGAGAGGGAAGGTCTGAAGGGTTACCTCATCATAAACCTTCGGTAGAAAATTCATGGATCTATTGGGTTTCATTATTCTCACCACCTACAATAATAAATGAGAGTATGGAGGCCATTAAATAAATGTCCCAATTAAAGGGTGGTGTACCAAGCATAATAAATGTGCAAAAAACCTAGAGTTTCCCATAGAGGTGGTATGAAAAGAAGGAAAGCTATAGAAAAAAGTAAGTTGGTCATGTGAATGTCTATAAATGGTATGATAATTATTCTCATATTTCATTTTTTTCCACTTAGAAGACTCTCTTAATAACTGATTTTATCACTAATGGGATCCCTTAAACATCCATGTTACTAGGGTTCAAAACCTTACTTAAGGGTTTTTTATTTTTTCATTCAAAGAATCCTTCAAAGTTCAATCACTCTTAGCTAAATCAAGTTGCTAGTTTCTAAAAAACACAATCTTTATTTTATTCCACTAGATCCATGATTTCAAAGTCACTAACCAGGTTTCCCTTATGGTATTAGTATAGATTGAAACTTGAGGCTTGTCAATTCCACTATTGCCATTTCTTGACCAAATTGTCTAGCTAGTTAAGTGAGTATTAAGCCATAAAAAACCTAAGATATATTTTTGATGCCATAACAATAAAGTTTACATTGAGTTCAATTCATGTAAGGAGTTAAATGAGTTTATAGATATCAAAGTGAACAATAATCATTGGGAACAAAAGGTTGTACATTTAAAGCTACCTAATACTTATTTTTGATGTCAAGATACTAATCATCACATCAAATATTGTCCCCTTATGGGTCACTCTAAACCCTCATCCAACCCATTATAAGCTGATAAGCCCAAGGTGGAACATAAAGGCTATGATTAGACTATGGTCACCTTAAAAATTTTACAATCAAGTTTGAAATCCTCCCCCTGTCACTTCTCCTCTAGTAACCAATGCCTCCTCAAAGGTTCACATCTCTCTTCCTCATCCTATCAAATCAACATAGGCCAAATAGATAATTATTTATCAAATTTCACATCCTCAAAAAGGTTACTCTTCTATAGAGATATCTGAAACAAGTGGATCCTTATCTAGGCAGTCATGCAACCTACCTTGTCATAGTGTTGACTCTCTTTGAGAGGCAAATGGGGCTAAATGACACTTCATTATGCTTGAGGGATTTTATATTCCAAATAGATGTAATAAATTTTAAGGCCTTTAAAATGTAAAGGATGGATAGGAAGATCTCCAAATGGATGAAATTTACCAATGAATATTCTCTCCTAGAATGTTCAAGGTCTCATAGAGTCCTCTCATAAATTCTTTATGCAAACTAATTTCCAATAGATTATTTCATTATATTTTTTATATTTTCAAGAAGTTAAAATTTATGGATTTATTTTGTAACATACTCTAAATTGTATTCAACTTGATGCCAAGTAATTCTCTACTATACATGAGGAAAGATGTGGTGGCACTAGTATATTGGTGTTAACCAATTTTTTTTCCAATAATTCTTAAAATGGGGGAAGACCCATCACACAAAGTGATTTACCTTTTTAATATATATATATATATATATATATATATATATATATATATATATATATATATGGTCATCAATTAAGAATTTTCAATATTTAGGCTCTAAATTATGGGCCTAATAGATCATTGTTATGACAATATCCAGTTGATAATTTACCCCTTGTCACACAACTCATGTATAAGGATTTTAATATGGTTGAAAACCTCAATGAAAAAGATTTTGCCTTGTACATGAGATGATGCATGGGATAATGTGAAGCATGGTATTATTTAAAGAATATGTGGGATTCTATCAACCATCTCATCTAATGGCAAACGTTAAATATTATTCCTTGGTTTTCTTGGTCTAATTGCAGTACTAGTGTTGATCATGCTCTTAAAAGGGTCAACAATTACATGTTATCAAAATCAAATATTTTATCCTTCTCAAACATTAATGGCCAGTCTATCAATGTTCATTATGTTTACATTGTCTTGGATTATGCTTCCTTCTCTTGTAGAGTTGAAAGGATCACAGGTCATGTTAAAGTATCACATAATCACTTCATTCTCAACACTTCACTTTTGAGCCATGTAGGTGCCATATGTATTATTTACTAGGTTTGAAACTTGGAACACTGACCATCTTATTCTATCAACTAGATTTAATGGTGTAATGATGTTATATTTTACACCACTACCTTTATCCACTACTATGGGAACCAAATCAACAATGTTAGAAAATAAGGTGATGAAGCGGTGCTTAAAGAATTTCAAAAAATTTCCTCCCTCCTTGATTATAATCCCTTTGATTAGAACTTACAAATCCTGGTTGCCTCACTTAAACACCAAATCAATGTGGTGTATGGTCATTCTACCAAAGGGGTAAAACTTTGTACTTTCTTGCATTAGCTCAAAATTGGAGACAAGCCTTTGAAGTAAATTCTTCAAATCCTTTAGGACTGAATAATCTTTAGTCTAGATCGAGGATATAAATTCAGCACAATCAAGGTTCACTTTTCTTCCTCACATCTCCTCTACATTTTTGGACCAACAAATATTAGTGTTTCAAGATCAAGAGGAATGAATGGAAATAACCCAAGCTCTATAAGAATACCTCTATATGGTTCCATTCAAGCTAAATCCTATAGAATAGTAACTATATGAGTACCACTCGACTCTCCATGAACTCATACAAGATATTCACTGAATGAGTAATGATAAATATCTTGGCCTTGATGAATTTCCATATGAATTTGATAAAGCTAGATGGGATTTCATTGGGCCTAATTTTATAAAAATTATAAATAAACTTTTCAAGAATAATATTTCTACACTATAATTAATCAAGGTAATATCAAGTTCATACCTAAAGCTAGCGACTAACATCTCATTTTTAGATGGTGGCATATCCTTTGTTAAATGTTTTGCATAATATAATTGATAAATCTCTTGACAACTATATGTATCTCATTCTTCTTGATATTTTTAGATTGGATAAAACATGATTTATTAGAGGCATCTATATATTCTTGATAACCTTATTGTTATCTAGGAATGTGTGGAATGGGATAGGGCTTTAGGATAGAAAACATTTTTTCTCAAATTGTATTTTGAAAAATCCTGACATAATTGAATGGAATTTTATCTTGGATATGTTAAATTCTCTTGGTTTTGTCTATTTATTTATCTTAGCAGTAAAATCTTTAATGGAATATGCCTTTGCTTACCTCACTATCAATTCTCTCAAATCTTATAGTATATTCCACTAGCACTCCATATGTCAATGCTTCCCTCTTTCTATATCTCTGTATGTTTTTTATATATAAGCTTTAGGTTATATTATTGCTTTTAGATCTGAGTAGGATCTTTTTTGGAGTATTTTTTTACCTAACCAGTCTTCTAAACTCATTAATGGTCACTTTTCTGGTGATACTTTCCACACTGTTAATGAATAGGAAAAAACATTCTTAGAACCCATTAAGTGTCTTGATATTTTTTGTTTAACCTCTAGGTCTAGTTTACAATAGATTAAAACTCAAGGTTTCAGACAAATCATGATGCCTATGCATGAGTGGCTTATCCATTTCAAAAATAAATGGATAAATAGATGACAATAATTAAAATTTATTGAAATTCCCTTTGATTTTGATATTTATCCTGTACATTAACCATGCTGTAAACAAGGTTGAATACTAGGTTACCTAACCACTCTCCTTAGCAAGGAAATTTCAAGTGTGCATTAAAATATTAGTGGCTACCCATGTGTACTATTCTTCCTATCGGGATCTCTCTAAGGCTTCTTATGATAAGTTGGCTGAAATTCTCATCTATTTCATTTGGTCTAATACAAATAAGGGGTTTCCATCAAGTTGCTTTGGAAATATGATTCATCTCTCATTGTAAATTAGGTATGGGCATTATTTAGATTTATAGGCATAACAAGACTTCATGTGATAAATGGGTTGTTAGAGACATTGAAGGTAATGAATCCTTGAAGATGTTGCTAAGACATTGTATATTCTCTAAATACCCATATGGTAAACCATGTTGGAAATATATTAGCTTCCACACCCTTCTCATCACATCAACTCTAGTCAAAAGTGAAGGCTAATTTATGGCATATAATCATATGGAAGGCTATTGAGGTTGTCAAGCCCCATATGATATGTATTGGTGATGGTTTTTGCACTAAATTATATTTTAATGATCATGATATATGCTATTCTCCCATTATGACAAACTCTAATGTTTTACTGGTAGAATTTATTGGGATCAAAGCACTAAGGCTCTTCATGGCATGAATTCATACCATTTGATATTTGGTCTCTACCATGGATTGGACTCCTTGACAGGATTTGAAAATAGAATTTCATTTTAATAATGTAGACTTACCTTTTATTTTTCACATTCAAGAGATAATTTCAGATGTAATGTTTCATAACTTGGGATTATAAACACCTTGATCTTTGTGGAAAGACTAGAGGTGTAATTGTGACACCCATTTTAAAAACTATTTCCTAAGACTCTTCTATCAAGTTATGAGTCATTTTTCTCCTGTTCTCAACAAACATAATACGCAATAGTTACCATAAACCCTTAGATTACTATGTGAACATAAATACTTTAAATATTGGTTTGTGACTTGTTCTAATATTTATAGATACCTAATTCTAGAGTTCCCACTTTCTCCAAATCATCTATACACTATGAATATAATGAAAATAGTTCTTTAAAATTCAATTAGGTAAAATTTCTCAATAAAATAAATAGGTGATAGTCACCCTAAACCCTAATATCACTAATTTAAATATCTTAGGTCAAAATCCTAAAATTAAATTTCATAATATCTATATATCCTAGGGTTTAAGGATATGAAATAGTGATTTTGACATATTTTGACACATATTTCCCGTTTAAAAAATATATAATTGGACAATGGATATAATGAAAATAGTTAATATAAATTTAATTAGGTAAAATTGTGTAAATATCTTAAATATTATGTTACAAAGATTCAAAAAAAAAATTAATTAGAATTTTGTAATTTTTCAAATGAGAATTTTACAATGCAAATGGTTCATATTGATTAAAAAAAATACATACATATATGTCACATTATGCATAGTGATATTTATGAATTAGACTCATTGAAGGAGTTATTGTAATGTAATGAACATTATAAACTATAAAACATTGTGATAAAGGAATATTTATTAAATTTATCATACAAAAAAATGCTTATTCAATGACTAATAGTTTCACATTATTTTAATAGAAGGTTTTATATATTAAATTTTAAAATTTCAATTATTATTTATGATAAAATAAAGTGAACGCTTGTTTGGATAATGTCAAATGAACTTTGGTTAGTCATTCCTATAATAGAATAGGAGAAAGCTAAAATCAAGAAACAAATGAGAGCAGGTGAGAAGAAAATGAGAGGGTAGAGGAGGTAAGTAATGCTTGTGCCACCACCACCCTCACAATGAACCCCAAGTCGATGCCATTTATGGTTTAATAATATACAAAGAAAGATATAATGAAAGGGAACCAGGTAACCCCAAACTAAGACAAATCACTACAAGTTGAAGTGAGAATTAATAAAAAAATCTTTATTGATTTGAGGCTCGAGTCTATCTCACAACAAAAATATTATTAGATGATGTTGTGGCACAATTTTATAGATAATTTGTACTAATGTTTATGAAAAAATATGCTAAGCTATGCTTAATTTTTGCACGAAGGAGATACCTTGGCATTTCCATTAGATGGTAGTGTCATCAATTACACTATTAATGTTTTAGATAGTTGTATTCCTCTTTATAAAATTTATAATAACTTGGGAGTTTGCTTCCATTACCAAATACAAAATAAATTTCACTAAACTAATATTATTAGTTATTTTACCAAGGCTCACATTAATTATATGTTATTAGAGAATAAAACAATATTTATGATAAGTATTTGAACTAGTTCCTCTTTATGTTTGTGTATTTAAGATGTGCAGACTAAATTTATAGAGACTAGATTTTTCAAGGTTGTGATTTTGATCCGTAATTTCATTTGAGTTATTATTTACACCAAAATGATGGTATAAAAGAGGATAATGTGATTATAACCATGATTAAATGGTTAGAGTCATTTTTATATATTTCCATGGCCATAAGTGATCATTTCCAGATCTAAAATTTCTTTTTAGATTTTTTTTGGAATTTTAAAATCTTAGAAATTAGATATCTTTTTAACTAGAAATGAAATTGAGTTAATTATTTTTATATTAGTGTATATTTGTTATGTAAAGGATATGTTAATAATTTGAGGCCCATCTGAGCTTGCATGAAAAACTTTCTAAAAATAACAATTGAAAAATCTACTAAAAGATGAAAGTTACTAAAAATATATTTTTTTTTAAAAAATAGTATGGGTCAATTACATTTAAGTGGCTTTTGTTTTATCTAGTTTTTTAAAATACATGTCAACATAAATTTTGAGCTGATTTTTATTTAAAGGAGCTTATGTAATACTTTATTCATTCAATGGGAATCAATAGAGAAGATCGATTTTTATGTAATTTCTAACTTTATGCCTATTAGTATTTTTAATTAGTTAGTCTGTGTTTTAATCATTTGGTATTAGAGAAATTTAAAATATTGGAGGTGTAAGATATGGTGATAGGATAAGGATGTGGAGAATTACTCAGATGAAAAAGACTATGCTAGAGCTATAAAGATAAGTGAAATAATTAATCAAAATTATCGTTAATCAAAGATAAATGAAAATGAAAGATGAAATAAATGAAGAAATATATTGTGAAGATGAAATTAAATAAGAAGAGGAATGATAAAAACCACTATCAATAGAAGAGAGAATGGTTAGGTATTTAGAGGGAAGGATTGAAGGAATCAAGGTTGACATTCTAGATTATGAAGGTAGTTTAAAACCAGAGGAGTTGATAGATTACATATAAAACATGGAGAAATTTTCAAATGGAAAACTCTAAGAGGAGATAAGAAATTATAATTTACATCGATGAAATTTAAGGTTTATGTAATGATTTGGTGTGGTCACCTAAAAAAAGAGAGATAGAGAAAGGGTAAAGAGAAGATCAATGCATGGAGCAAGGTAGAGAAGAAGTCGAGGGAGAAATTTCTTCCTATGTATTATGCATAAACCCTATATAGAGATTCTAGAATTTAAGGTAAAATAATCATAATATACTAGAGTATATATATGAATTTTACAAGTTTTCATTATGCATGGAGTATGACAAAACCAAATAATAGGTGGTTGTAAGGTATGTAAGTGGTTTAAAGTTTTATATAAATATGAATTGAGCATGCATATAATACATTGCATGGATGGTGCTTATCAATTAGATTTGAAGGTAGAAGAAAAACAAAATAGATAATATTTTAGAATATCAACTAGGCCAAGAAGAGAACAACGAGTTTGAGTAAGGGGATGAGTTGGGTTAAATTCCACTAGAGGAGGAGCTCCCCATGATGTATAAAATCAAGAAGATAATAGAAAAGGGTTTCAATATCAACAAAGAGAAGATAATTTTAGAGAGGATGAGGTTATGGTGGTGTTATAGGGTGATTTCCAAATTAATACATGTATATTTGTTACAGATGTGGATAAGAAGGACACAAAACATTTGAGAATTTACGCTATAATGAACAAGAAAGGAGTAGGAGGACCACAAAAGAATGAATAGTGTATGCACCTAAATATGCTTTCCTTAATTATTCTTAATAATCCTACTATTTATCCCCTTCTTAATCATTTTTCTAATATCCACCCCTAACATTTTCTCATTTACTAACATTATTCTTCCCCACTTCTTCACTAAATTCTCCTAAATTGCCTATTATCTTATCCTAACCCTTCTTATACATTATTTGGGAATTTTAAATTCACATGACCCACCTACCCACCTACTAAGCCTATTATTAGGATCTCCTACACCCCTAGTCCCTAATCACCCACCTAATCCCTATCTAATCCCTTACCTAATCCTACTTCATCCCTAGGAGCATTCTAGAATCATCCGATTCTAAAATCCTCTAATTCTAGAATCCTCTCTAACTTAGCCTTCCCCCTTTAGAAGCCTTTATTCTAAAGGCCTCCAAGGAATTTTTAATTCCTTGTAAAATCCTCCACCATATATCTCCATAACCCAACTTTGAAATCCAGCCATTGATTCTTCCATCCATGTTCTATATAAATAAAGCCACTCCTTTGAATTGAACTAAAAATCATAAGAATTCATTAAATCCATGAATCAAGCCATCACCATGTCAAAATTTTGAGTCCAGTCCTTGAAATCCATAAGCTAAACTAGTTTGAATATCTTGGATGGAGGCTAGCTGAAGTAAGGAATTGGTGAGATTTGTCTATTTGATTTTGATTTGCTTCCATAATCTCTCTTATTAGGTACTTTGATATTATGGGTTTAAATTACATAGTTTAATCCATTTGCTCAAAATTTACACTACATTTTTGTGACCATGGTGGGACCACTCTACCAATTTAATCATTTTTATTGTAAGTGGTGTTTGTAAGAGCTTGTAAGGCTGACTACATCAAGAAAAAGTGTTTTATTTTGAAGAAATTTTCACATATGGGTGAAAGTCACGATATAGCCTTGTAAGTTGTGACATTGCAGTGGTGGTTTTTCCCCAAGAGTTATAGTATTGCACCAACCACCAAGTTTTAACCGCTAACGATCTCTTTGTTTGGAAGGTTATTACTCTTGTACAATACCACAGATTCAAAAATTACAGTATGGCACTAGTAATAGTGATATTGTCCATTTAAGTCTCTATTTTGTAGGGGCCCTTATCATCATAAAATAATCCATTTTGGTTATTTTTTGTTGATCCCTATGTGTTTATATCACTTATTTTTGTATTACAAATCCACGTTTTCACCCTTTATGTACAATAAAAAAGGACTAGTCGATATTCTAGCACTTAACTACTAAACTAAAATATCACCACTTACAAGTTATAGTATTGAATTGTAAGTCATGATATTACCATTGATAGTCACGACATTGTGAGTTCTCCCAAATTTGTCAATAATTTTCCATTAATTTATAACCTATAGGTTCAATCTTGTCATTCTCTATCTTGTAGTAACATCAATGATCATACACGCCCCTTTTGGAAAGCTTATTTAACTATCTTAGATCTTGGAATAATTTGTTAAACACATTTGTGATTGGGAAAATATTTTGGTAACTACATTTATGAAAGAGGTTTTTTTGTGTGATTGGTTGTGTGTTGATTGATAGGGGAGACATCAAAATGGGTCATCTATAATAAAATACCCCTGCTTAAGCTTTTGTGTTATCTTTAACAATTCCACTAATAATGTGGTCACAGTTTTGTTTATAAATCAACAATATTATCTCGACATTAACAGTATTATGATATGGTCATTTTGGGGATATTATATTTAATATTTAATATCTCCAAATTCATAAGGAAGATTTTAAGACATCTCCAACCAGGAAAATGTCTTTCTATTCTATGGATTATGTTTGGATTGCCTATTTTGATGAAGATCTTGTCTTGATGCCCTTTTATAAATTTTTGATACATAGATAAAGTTTCAAATGTTCCATAATCATCTATGAATAGGAATTATTAAGCATCTAAGAAACTTATCATAACCATATAAACATATGCAATGGTCAAAAATCAAATTTTTTAAAGTTTTAAACAATTTTGCAATATCGCAGTTCTCGTAGTCATGATATCACATTAAAAGTTACGGTATTGCTAAAACTATCACAGTTTTGTGGAAAACCACATGGTGACTACTAGTGGTTAAACACTTTCTACAAAATTGTGACTCTACATTCATGATATTGAATAAAATTCGCAATATCATCCTTTCTGGTTTTGGTATTTCATTGGTCTAACTATGTATTTATGATATTGCATTCTAAAGTTACATTTTTTACACTAATTTTTTGCATTCAATTTTGTTTTTTTTAGTACATTTTTGGAGTCATTTTAATGATTTTTGAGTCATTCCAAGCCTCCTACAAGGCCTAAATTACCCAATCAAGGTTCAATTCTCCTCCTCACATCTCTTATACATTTTTGGACCAATAGATATTAGTATTTCAAGATAAAAAAGAATGAATGGAAATAACCCAATCTCTATAGGAATGCCTCTATGTGGTTCTATGTAAGCTAAATCCTACAAACTAGTAACTTTGTGAGTCACACTCGACTCTCTATGAAATCATAGAGGTTATTTAATTCATGAGAAATGATAAAGATCTTGGACTTGATGAGTTTACCTATGAATTTGACAAAGCCACATGGGAGTTCATTGGGCCTAATTTGCTAAAAAATTATAAATAAGCATTGCAAAAAGAATATTTTTGCAACATAATTAATCAAGGTAATATCACGTTCATACCTAAATCTAATAACTAACATATCATTTTTACATGGTGGCATATCCTTTGTTAAATGTTTTGAATAAGATCCTTGCTAAATCTCTTGCCAACTATCTCTGTCTCATTATTCTTGATATTGTTAGACTAGATAAACCATGATTTATTAAAGGTATCTATATATTCTTGATAACCTTATTATTATCTAGGAAGACATGGAATGGAATAAGGATTTAGAATAGATAATATTTTTTCTCAATTTGGATTTTGAAAAATCCTGACATAATTGAATGGACTTTTATCTTGGCTATGTTAAAGGCTCTTTATTTTGGGTAGTTATTTATCTCAATAATAAAAAATTAATGGCAGATGCCTTGGCTTCCCTCACTATCAATGCTCTCAAATCTTATAGTATTTTCCTATAACACTCTATTCGTCAATGTTTCCCTCTTTATATATCTTTGTATGTTATTTCCATATAATCTTTAGGTTATCTTCTTATTTCAAAGGTAAGTGGGGTCTTGTTTGCAGTATTTTTTTACCTAAATAGTCTTCTAAATTGAATAATGGTCACTTTTTTGATGATAATTTCCTCACCCTTAATGAATAGGAAAAAAACATTCTTAGAACCCATGAAGTGTCTTGATATTTTTGTTTAGCCTCTGGGTCTAGTTTGCAATAGAGTAAAACTCAATGTTTCAGACAAAGCTTGATGCTTATGCATGAGTGGCTTATCCATTTAATGTGGAAATGGATAAATAGATGAGACTAATTAAAATTTATTATAATTCCTTTTGAATTTGATATTTATCCTGCACATTAACCATGTTAAAAATAAGGTTGAATACTAGGTTACCTAACCACTCTCCTTAGCAAGGAAATTCCAAGCTTACAGTAAAATCTTAGTGGCTACCAATATTTAGTATTCTTCATGTCATGATCCCTCTAAGGTTTCTTATGATAAGTTGGCTAAAATTCTCATAGATTTCCTTTGGTTTAATGAAAACAAGGGGTTTTCATTGTGTTTCTTAAGAAATTTTCTTCCTCTCTCATTATAAAGTAGGTATGGGCATTGTTTATATTTATAAGCATAACAAGACTTTATGTGTTAAATGGGTTATCAGAGACATTGAAGGTAATGCATCCTTAAAGATGTTGCTAAGACATTGTATATTTTATAGATACCCATATGGTAAACCATGTTGGAAAAATATTGGATTCCATACCCTTCTCATCATGTCAACTCCCATCAAAATTGAGGTTTATTTGTGGCAAAAATCATATAGAAGGTTATTGAGGTTGTAAATCCCCATTTGAGATAGATTGGTGATGGTTTTTGCACTAGTTTATGTTTTAATGATCATGATATATGGTGGTCTCCCATTATAACCAACTATAATGTTTTAATGGTAAAGTTTATTGGGATCAAATAAAAAATGCTCTTCAGGGCATGAATTCATACCATTTGATATTTGGTCTCTACCATGGATTGGACTCCTTGGTAGGATTTAATAATAATAATAATAATAATAATAATAATAATAATGTAGACTTCCCTTTTATTTTTCATATTCACAAGATAATTCCATATTTAATTCTTCATAACCTGGGCTTACAAACACCCTCCTCTTGGTGGAAGTACTAGAGGTGTAATTGTGACACCCAGTTTAAAAACTATTCCTTGAGACTCTTCTATCAAGTTATGAGTCCTTTTTATCATGCTCTCAACAAACTCAATACGTGATAGTTACCCTAACATCACTATGCAAAATTAAATCCTTCAAACATTTGGATTGTGACTAGTTGTAACATTTGTAGATACCTAATTCTAGAGTTCTCACTTTATCTAAATCTTCTATGCACAATGAATATAATGAAAAGAGTTCTTAAAAATTTAATTAGGTAAAATTTATCAATAAACTCAATAGGTGATAGTTACCCTAAACCCTAAGACCACTAAGTTAAATATCTTATGTCAACATCCTATAATTATTTTTCACAATATCTATATATCCTAGGGTTTAGTGATCTAAATAGTGATTTTGACTTATTTTGTCATGTATTTACCATTTAAAAAATATATCTTTAGACAATGTATATAATGAAAATAGTTCTTATAAATTCAATTAGGTAAAATTTTGTAAATATCTTAAAGACTATGTTGCAAAGATTCAAAAAATAATTAATTGGGATTTAGTAATTTTTCAAATGAGAATTTTACAATGCAAATGGTTCATATTCATAAAAAATGCATAAATACATATATGTCACACTATGCATAATGATATTTATGAAGTAGACTCATTAAAGGAGTTATTGTAATGTAATGAACATTATAAACTACCAAAACATTGTGATAAAGGAATATTTATTAAATTTATCATACCTAAAAATACTTATTCAGTGACTAACAATTTCACATTATTTTAATAGAAGGTTTTATTTATTAAATTTTAAAATTTTAATTTTTGTTTATGATCAGATAAAGTGAACACTTGTTTGGATAATGTTAAATGAATTTTTGGCATTCCTATAATAGAATAGGAGAAAGGTAAAATCAATAAATAGAGGAGAGAAGACAAGAAAAAAATGAGAGGGTAGAGAAGGTAAGTAATGCATGCACCACCACCACCCTCACAATGAATGCCATGTTAATGCCTTTTATGTGTGAATAATCTCCCAAAAAAATCCAATGAAAGGCAACTAGATAATCCCTAACTAATAAAAATCATTACAAGTTCAAGTGAGAATTAATAAAAAAAACTTTATTGATTTGAGGCTCGAGTCTATCTCACAATAAAATTATTAGTAGATGGTGTTGTGGCACAATTTTATAGATCATTCTTCATAATTTTTATGAAAAAAATTATAATCTATTATTACTTCTTTCATGAAGGAGATATATTGGAATTTCCATAGGATGGTAGTGTCATCAATTAGTCTATTAATGTTTTAGATAGTTGTATTCCTCTTTATAAAGTTTATAATAACTTGGGAGTTTCCTTCCATTACCAAATACAAAACAAATTTCATTGAACTAATATTATTAGTCCTCTGACCAAGGCTCACATTAATTCTATCTTATTATAGCACAAAATAATATTTATGATAAGTATTTGAACTAGTTCTTGTTTGTGTTTGTGTATTTATGATGTGCAGACTAAATTTAAAGAGACTAGATTTTTTAAAGTTGTAACTTTTGATCCATAATTTCATTTGAGTTCTTATTTTTTTTTTAAATGATGGTATAAAAGAGGAGAATATGATTATAACCATGATTTGAAATGGTTATAGTCATTTTTATATATTTCCATGGCCATAAGTGATCATTTTAGATTTTTTATGGAATTTTAAAATCTTAGAAATTAGATATCTTTTTAACCAGACATGAAATTGAGTTAAAATATTTCTATTAGTGTATATTTATTATGTAAATTATATTTGAACAGATTTAGGCCCATGTGAGCTTGCATGTAAAACTTTCTAAAAATGACGGTTGGAAAGTATTCTAAAAGATGAAAATTACTAAAAATAGTATGGGTTCGTTACATTTAAGTAGCTTTTGTTTTATCTATTTTTTTAAAAATGCATGTCAACATAAATTTTGAGTTGATTTTTATTTAAAGTCTCTTATGTAATACTTTATTCATTCAATGTGAATCAATAGAGAAGATCAATTTAATGCAATTTATGACTTTATGCCTATTGGTATTTTTACTTAGTCTATGTTTTCATCATTTGGTATCGGAGTGATTTCAAATATTAAAGATGTAAGATATGGTGATGAGACAAAGATGGGTAAAATTGATCAGATGAAAAGGTCTATTCTAGAGCTATAGAGACAAGTGAAACAATTAATTGAAATTATCATAAATCAAAGATAAATGAAAATGAAAGATGAAACAAATGAATAAACATATTATGAAGATGAAATTCAATAAGAAGTGGAATAATAACAACCACTATCAATAGAAAAGATAATGGTAAAGTATTTAGAGGGAAAGATCAAAGAATTCAAGGTTGACATTCCAGATTATGGAGGTAGTTTAAAACTAGAGGAGTTGATGGATTACATGAAAAACATGGAGAACTTTTTGAATGGAAAACTCTAAGAGAAGACAATAAATTAAATTTTTCATTCATGAAATTTAAGGGTCATGCAATGATTTGGTTGGATCACCTACAAAAAGAGAGATAGAGAAAGGGTAAAGAGAAGATCAACACATGGAGAAAGGTAGAGAATAAGTCGAGGGATACATTTCTTCTTATGGATTATGCATAAACCCTATACAGAATATTGTAGAATACAAAGAAAAAGAATCATAATATACTATAGTATATAGATTAATTTTACAAGTTTTCTATATGCGTGGAACATGACGAAACTAAATAATAGGAGGTTTTAAGGTATGTAAATGGTTTAAAGTCTTATATTCCACATGAATTGAGAATGAATATAATACTTTGCATGGATGATGCTTATCAATTAGGTTTATAGGTATAATAAAAACATAAAAGATAATATTTTAAAATATCAACTAGGATAAAAAGAGGACAATCAATTTGAGTAAGGGAATGACTTGGGTTTAATTCCACTAGAGGAGGATCTCATATGGTATACAAATAAAGAAGATAATAGATAAGGGTTTCAATATCAACAAAGCTAGAGATAATTTTAGAGGGGATGAGGTTATGGTGGTGCTATAGGGTTTTTCAAAAATAAATACATATTATATATTTGTTATAGATGTGGATAAGAAGGACATAAAACATTTGAGCATCTGCACTATCATGAACAAGAAAAGAGGCAAGAAGACAACACAAGAATGAATAGTGCATGAACCTAAATATTATTGCATTAGTTATTCTCATTGATCCTAGTAATTAATCCCCTTCCTAGTCATTTATCTAATATCTTCTTGAAACATTTCCTCATTTACTATCATTATTCTTCACCACTTCTTCATTAACTATCCGAAATCCCTTATTATCTTATCATAACCCTACTTATCCATTATTTGGGAATTTTAAATTCCTATGACCCACCTACCCACATACTAAGCCTATTCCTATGATATACTAAACCTCTATCCCCTAATCACCCACTTAATGCATATCTAATCCCTTATTTAATCCTAATTAATCCCTAAGAGGATTATAAAATCCTTTCTAACTTAACCTTCCCCCTCTAGAAGCCTCTATTCTAGAGGCTTCCAAGGAATTTTTAATTCCTTGGAAAATCCTCCACCATATATCTCTAGAACCCAACATTGAAATCTATCTACAGATTCTTCCCTCCATATTCTATATAAATAAATCCACTCCTCTATTGAATTGAACTATAAATCATAAGCATCCATTAAATCCACAAATCCATGTCAATCAAATAATTCATGAATCAATCCATCACCATGTCAAAATTTTGAGTCTAATCTTTATAATCCACAAGATAAATTGGTTTGAATATCTTGGAGGGAGGCTAGCTAAAGCAAAGAATTGGTGAGATTTGTCTATTTGATTTTGATTTGCTTCCATAATCTCTTATAAGGTAGTTTGATATTTTGGTTTTAAATTGCATAGTTTAATCCATTTGCTTAAAATTTCCACTATTTTGGTGACCACAGTAGGACCACTCTCCCAATTTAATCATTTTTCTTGTAAGTGGTGTTTTTGATAGCTTGTAGGGCTGACTAAGTCAAGAATAAGTGCTAGATTTTGAATAAATTTTCATGCATAGGTGAAAGTCACAATATTGCATTATAATTCACAACATTGTAGTGGAAGTTTTGCCTTGAGAATCATGGTATTGCACTAACCACCAAGTTTTAACTACTAATGGTCTCATTTTTGTATAGGTTGTTACTCTTGCACAATACCACAAATTTACAAATTGTAGTATTTTATTGGTAATAGTGATATTGCTACTTTAAGTGATGATTTTGTAGGGACCTTATGTCAGCATAAAATAATCCATTTTGGTTATTGTTTATTGATCCCTATGTATTTATATCTTGTATTTTTTCAATAAAAATCTAGGTTTTCACCCTTTATGTGAAGGAAAAATAGGACTGGTCAAAATTGTAGCACTAAACTACTAAGCTACAATATCACCACTCATAAGTCATAATATTAAATTGCAAGTTATGATATTTCCATTGACATTTGTAACATTATTATTTCTCCCAAATCTGCTAAGAATTATCTATTGATGTATAACCTGGAGGGTCAATCTTGTCATTCTCTATCTTGTAGGAAAATTAGTGACCATACAGGTCCCTTTTGGAAAGCTTGTTTAACTATCTTAGATCTTGGAATATTTTGTTAAACACACTTGTGATTGGGAAAATATTTTACTAACTACATTTATGAAAGAGGTTTTTTTGTGTGATTGGATATGTATTGATTGATAAGAGAGACGTCAAAAGGGGTCATTTGTAAGTAAATACCCCATCATTAACCTTTTGTGTTGTCTTTTGTAATACCACTAATCACGTAGTCACAATTTTGTTTATAAAGTAGCAATATTATCTCAATATTAATGATACTATGATTTGGTCATTTTGGGGATATTCTATTTACTATTTAATATCTCCAAATTCATAAGGTAGATTTTAGGACAAATTTGACTAGGAAAACATCTTGCTATTTTATAGTTTGTGTTTGGATTTCCTATTTTGATGAAGATCTTATCTTGATGTCCTTTTATAAAGTTTTAAATTTGCCATAATCATGTATGAATATGAATTCTTAAGCATCTAGGAAACCTATCATAACCATCTAAGCATATACAATAGTTAAAAATTAGAAGATTTAAAGTTTAAAACTTTTCTACAATATTGCCATTCCCGTAGTCATGATATTGTATTAAAAGTCATGGTGTTGCAAAAACTATCACTGTTTTATGGAAAACCACATGATAAATTACCAGTAGTTAAGCACTTTCTACAAAATTGTGACTTTATAATTGTGATATTGCATAAAAGTCATGATATTTCCCTTTCTAATTATGGTTTTAAATTGGTCTAACTATGTATCTTTGATATTAAATTATGAAGTTGCATTTTTGCACTAATTTTTTGCATTCAATTTTGTTTTTTTTAGTGTATTTTTAGAGTCATTTTTAGTTATTTTTTAGTCATTCCAAGCCTCCTACAAGGCCCAAATTGCCTTTAGAATTATGGGCGCTACCCCTTGACCCTACCTTGTACTGTGACAAGGAGAGCACTTGGGGCACTATCCCCATACCTTGTAAGGGGCTCTGTCCCTTGACCCTCTAAGGAGTGATATCCCTTAACCCTGCAAGGGGTACTGCCCCTTAACCTTACTGGGGGCTACTACCCTTTGCATGGTGGCCTACTCACCCAAAGAAGTTGTAGATCCAAGTCATGATTTTTTTAGTGGTTTTTATTAAAGATTATTGGACTAACATCATGTTTCTTCTAGGGGTGAATCTAGTAGCCATCTAGTCTTTGTCTCAAATATTATCTTACAGATCTAACATCTTATCTTATAGGTTACCCCTCAAGTTTGTCAATCAAAATTACTAATCACTATCTTGCAGGTTGCCTCTTTAAAAGTGCCACTTGAAACTACTAATCATTTTATTTTAAGGTGCCTATCAAAGACATTTTGGAATCTTAAGAATCATTTCATTTATCTACGATTTTTGATCATTTTAATCACTTGGTCTAAATTATGTTGTATATTCTTGTATATTATTACATATTGTATATATCTCACTACTAATTAATTGGTTAATTAATTTATTTTTGACCTACCTATTTATCACCCAAGGGCTATGATGGTGTATACTCTCCTCCTTTTGTCCTTGTGGTGATTCTTGGAGGAGTAAAAACCATTAATAAATCCTACCATTTTTATTTTATAGGGGAAAAATGATGTGGAATTAACACCTACACACTTATCATAGTCTTAGGGGGATAGTGACCATGGATTTCGCTACCACACACTTATCCATACTCTATGTTCTGATAGAATATAAATATCAGGGATAATTGTCATTAGGCTAAGAGGTTGACTGTAAATAGTTCATCCATGAAGGGGAAATGTTAATTATATAGGTCATATATGAAGTGATTGACTTAGCCTCCCCCTTATAGAGGCTTCCAAGTATTTTTTAATTCCTTGGAAAATCCTGCACCATAGATCTCCACAACACAACTTTGAAATCTAGCCATTGATTATTCACTCCATGTTATATATAAACAAATCCACTCCTACATTAAATTGAACTAGCAATCATGAACATCCATTGAATCCATGCCAATAAAATAATCCATGAATCAAGCCATCACCATGTCAAAATTTTGTGTCTAAAATTTACAATCCACAAACTAAATTGATTTGAAAATATTAGAGGAAGGTTAGATGAAGTAAGGAATTGGTGAGATTTGTCTATTTGATTTTGATTTACTTCCATAATATTTCCTAATAGGTAGTTTTATATTTTGGGTTTAAATTGCATTGTTTAATCCATTTATTCAAAATTTCCACTACAAATAGGGTTGAGGCAAAGACATAAGAGTAAATAAAATATAGAAGTTATTTTCATGAAAATATGAGAAAATATCATGATGAGTAGAATAATTATTGATCTATGGTAATAACATGTGCACAATAAAGAAGGTGGTGATGCATGGCTAAAAACAAATATTTTTCAAACAAGGTGTACATTAAAAGGTAAGATATGCAAAGTAATTATATATGGTGGTAGTTGTGAAAATATGTTTTCTAAATAAATGGTAGATAAACTGAGTTTACAATGTAAAAAGTATCCTTATCCTTATTATATTTCATAGTTTAAGAAATGGAGTGAAGTTATAGTAGATAAAACACATTTAATCAATTGTTCTATAGGAAAAAATTAAAAAGATGCAATATGATGTGATGTTATACTATTGTATGCATGCCATGTGTTTTTGAGAAGGTCTTGGTAATTTAATAAAAAATAATTCATGGAGTGAAAAACATGTATAATTTTTATAAATGTGGTACAAAGGTAGTTTTGTTACCTCCTAAAAAAGAAGGGCATACATTAAGTCTGTTGTCCATAAAACATTTATCAAAGACATAAAGATGATAGGTAGTTTTTATGCATTAATAACAAAGAAAGAATACATATAATGGTGTAAATACTAGTAGAAACTACATAAGTGTTTAAAGAGTATGAAAATGTTATAATTTATGAGGTACACAATGATTTACCACCAAACAAAGAAAATCAACATCATATTGATTTGATTCCAAGATCAACTCTACCCAATCATGCATCTTATAGGATGAGTCCAACATAATATGCATAATTAAATAAATATGTTATTGAATTGGTGAGAAAGTGTGTAGTAAGGAAGAGCATGATTCCATGTGCAAAACCAACATATATAACTCCAAAGAAAGATGAGACATGGAGGATGTGTGAGGATAGTAGAGCAATCAAAAAAATTACTATCAAATATAGATTTTCTATACCTCATTTAGATGATATTATGGATTTGATTTTACGATAAAAGTACTTTACTAAGATTGATCTAAGGAGTGGATATTATCAAATTTAGATTCATGAAAGAGATGGACAAAATACAACATTCAAGGTGAGGGATGGATTATATTAGTGTATAGTGATGTCACTCAAATTATCTAATGCACATAAAACATTTATGAGGGTGATGAACATAGTGATATGAGATTACATTGGTAAGTTTTTGGTTGTTTAGTTTGATGATATTTTGATATACATTATGAGTAAAAAGAGCACTTAAGGTATTTGAGAATGGTATTAGACTTGTTAGGAAAGGAAAATCTCTATAAAAATTTCAGTAAGTGTAATTTTATGCAAAATAGTATGTTTTTTTAAAGATTTATAGTCTCAGATGAAGGTGTTAGAATGAATTCAAAAAGGTAAAGGCAACTGTTGAGTGGTCTATTTGAAAGAGCATCATAGAGGTAATAAGTTTCCATGGCTTAACAACTATTTATATAAATTTCATTAAAAATTTTAGTATTATTGTTGCACCAATAACAAATTTCATAAGAGGAAAATATTTTTTATGGACAAAGGCAGTAACATAAAGCTTTCCAATGTGGAATAAGAAGATTACATAAAAAATTATTTTAGCATTACCTAATTTTAACAAAGTGTTTGATGTAGATTGTGATGCTTCACATGTGAAAATTGGTGTTGTGTTGAGTAAAGAAGGATGTAAAATAGCATATTTAAGTGAGAGTTTGAATGAGGTAAGAAATAAATATTATACATATGATGTTGAATTTTAGGCAATTATACAAGCATTGAGACTTTGGAGGTAGTACCTTGTGCCTAAGGAGTTTATCCTATTTAAAAACCATGAGGCCTTATTTTATGTGAACACTCAAAAGAAGTTGAATATTACACATGCAAACTAGATGTTTTTATTACATGGATATAATTTCATTTTTAATCATAAATAAAAATAATAATAATCAGGTAACTGATGTTTTGAGTAGGCGAGTGACACTATTAACTAGTATGGTGAGTGAAATAGTTGGATTTTAAGCTGTTAAGTTATTATATGATATTGATCCTGACACTATTAATTTAACAATAAAATTGGAATGGTAGGGGTCAATGGATATACCTATTTTCATGATCACATTGACTAATAACTTACCCTCTATGCCATAGAACATACACTTCTTTGGGTTATGAGATATATTGTAGCATCTACAACATTTTAAGATCTTTTCCAAATGAACAAAATGTTCAAACTTGCACATAGTAAATATGGTCAAGTCATCCATGTAAATTTTGATACACTTTCCAATCAAACCTTTAAATGTGAAGTCCATTTCTCATTGGAAAGTATCCCTTGCATTGAGTATCCTAAATGGCATTTAAAAAAAAGAAAATGTGCCCAATTTTGTGGTGAAAGTGGTTTTGATGTGGTCAACTCCATCAACCAAAATTTGATTATAGCCTGAGAATCTTGCCAAGAAATACATAATATCTAAGCCACTCACTTGTTAAATGAATTCATCCAAGGATGGCTGAGGGTAATTATATTTGTCTCAACCTTGGTTGAGGTTACTAAAGTTTACACACAAGTGGATTTTCCCATTATTATTCCTTATAAGAACTAAATTAGCTACCCAAGTTGAGTATCTTACTGAAAAAATGATCCATGTTGATAGCATTTTCTACACTTCTCTAAGAATGAGAGGTTATATGGTGGGGTTTATTAGTCTTTGCCTTTTTCTAAAGGGATTTTGATAATGATTCAAATGGATACTATGGTTCATGATGTAATAATAAAAGGATTTGAGATAATTATAGGTCCATGATAATATATCTTGGTAATGAACAAGCATCTTCTGTATCTTCTGCATTTCTTCACTAGTGCATTCGGTTCCTACCATTATACTTGTTAGCTTGTCTGTAGTCCCTAGATTAAGCACAAGGGTTAGTTGGGTAGACCATTTTTTTATTTTCATAGGTAGATATGATGTTATCTACATAGAAGAGCCTCACTAAGGATAGCATACCCTTGGATAATCTATTGTCTTTTAATTGCAAAATGCCCTCGTGACTAAACTAATTTTCATCTAATTTAAACATCTCCTCATTATTTATCTACACATAAAATACATCAAAATTAGTCATGAATTATAAAATATATTTGTCACCATAAAATAATTGAAAATGTTCTACATTATTTGGAATCAAAGGAGAAAAAATTAATTCAAGAGAGAATCTTTGCATATTAGAACTATCTAATGGTGTTAAACATGAAATTGAGATAACCAATGAGTTGGCCATAGCATTTTATTCCCTAGGAATAATTGAGATGTTAAATGCATTAAGATATTTAATTAGATCCCATGAATAATAATTTTAATTCCTCAAATAAGAGATCTTGAATTGGAATTGGTTGTGTACATGATAAACAACTAATTTAGAATCATTGAAGACTCTCAATATATACATCTAATGACACAATTTAAATCCCCAAGATAAAACATTCATATTTGGCCATGATATTTGTGAATTAAAACTATAATCTAAATGATTTTACATATCTTTTTCCATTATGGTCGATCAATACAATACCAACACCTAAACCTAGCTTTGAGCAAGTTCTATCTATGAAGAGAGATGACCTACTAGAATTATGATTTTGATATGTAGTATTTATTTTTGATACCTTAGTGGTTAGAGTATACACACCCATATAAATGGAATTGAAATATAATTTATCATTGGAAACATTGTATTTAGTTATCATGAATTTCATGTAGGGTTCTTGGTTTACACAGATTTGGTTTGGAACTCACCATCGTGGAAGCCACATGTGAGAGAAGCCAGTGGACATATATCTATTCAAGGACTTACAATAGTTTATTCTTAATAAAATGTCTTAGCCTTCAATAATGTTAACCATTTTTACATCCATAAACATCTAAATTTGAGGGTTAGATTGTAATTGCAAATGCACATTCAAAAAGTCACATATAACCTTGACTTCATATTTATCTAATTGAATCAAAATCTTATTAGATTTGATAGGAGTTAGACCCAACATTTTGCACCTTCTTAGAGTAATGACATTTTTAGATGCACTAGAATCAACTAAGCAATTATGCATATTATTTTCCAAGATTTAGAAATTGAACAAAAAAGGGGCACTTCTATCTTAGGTTTGTGTATGACCACATTGGTATTGGCTTGACCCTTTTTATTAGGCTAGATACTCTCATCATTGATTTGAGGAACAAGTCTCTTTGTTAAGTTATCAGATCTAGCTTATGGAGCATAATATTGGCCTTAATATTTCTCATGTCCTCCATGATGTTGTACCTAGTCTTGCTCATGGGAGGCTGACTATCAGTGGCCTTAGGTGGAGGAGTCTTTTTATTTACCTTTGGATCTAGGGGAATATTAAGATTATTAGGTGGAGTGGAAGTCATTAAAGGATTTTGAGTCTTATTCCTTGGGTCATAGTTAGACTTATAA
>JARHVA010001918.1:1310000-1337500 GCA_037957365.1 Torreya grandis
GTATCATGTCTTATTTATGTCTCATCTCAGTCAGTACACAACTCATCCCCATCCCCAACCTAATAGATAATTTTGTATCATGTCTTATTTATGTCTTGTCTCAGTCAGTACAAAACTCATCCCCATCACAGGTGCCCCCTACCTCCCCACAACTAATAGAGAATCTCTTATCATGTCTTATTTATGTCTCATCTCATTATAGATATTTCAATTTATGATATGTCCAATCAGTACACAATCCCCATACAACTCATCCCAACTCATCCCTAGCCAACTCATCCTGATACACTATATAGGTATTCGGATGTCCCATATCAGTTCCCCCCAACCCCACTTGCCTACCCACAAGGGTTGAAAACCCTATATTCTATTCTATCCTATTATATTCTATTCTAGTGTCAACCATTTGTAGGTATTACTTAGATAATAGAAGAGAAATAGATCTATATGGGACCAGACCCTATCTATAGAGTTGATGGGCCATTTAGAGGAGCTATGTAAGGACGAGTGCCCCGACAAGTTTAAGACCCTGTCAAAAGTCGTGAGCCCTATCCATATCCATAGAGCCACTCTCTATCTATCCACTCCATCTATAGAGAGGGGGTCCATGCCTAAATTAAGAACCTAGAAATTGGACAACTAGGTCAAAAATATGGGCCATTTATGTCATTTATAGAGATGGGGGCCATCAAGTCATGTGACGTATATAATCTAAATCAAGACAAGAAAAATTGAATTGAATTAGACCCCCCTCAACTCAATAAATAGATATTTATTCATTTGGGTTAGGAGAGGCCCAGGGATCTCCTCTATCCAGAAGGGCCCTCTAAGTTTGATAGAGGAATCAGAGGCCCAAAGATCTACTCTATCAGGAAGGGCCAGGCCATGGAGAGTTTCTATTTAGAGAGGCCAAATAAGTTGAGAGGCCAAATAAGTAGATTGGTTGGTTACCCCCATAGAACACAAAACCAAACTCTATGGGGCTGGGGTTTGAATCCCCTGGAATCTGATGAGGCACTTGCTTCAAAATCACTCCCCATTTCTCCTAACCTCAATCCTAACTCATCCACTGGGTTTTGGAGTTAGGACATTAATCATAAGATAATTTCCAAAGAAATGGAGACATGGAGGGAGGACTTCGTAGGCATGGAGTGAACGTGACTCCTTTGGGATAATTCCATGTCGAGGCTCCACCAGGCTATCATTTGTCAATTAGGTGGATAACTCTAGTTATACTCAGAAATAGGGTTCCCTTGACTTGACTCAACTAAATCAAGGGCATAGTCTATGATATGATGGGACCCATGATCAAGGAAACCCACTCTATCTAGGGCCATCTATAGCTTTTAGATGGTGACTATACATGAGAGTCACCTCTATGGCCATCTCTCACTCAACAAATATGGCGGCTATAGAGTCAATTCACTGAATAAGTAATTATTGGCACTAAATTGTGATCTTATAAGCTAAGTTACTAAAGATGCACTTTAGAGAAGGCCATTTATGGTAGTGGGACCTTCCCCTGAGACTTATCAACTATAAGAACATGGGCCACTAAGGAAGGAGGATTACAACTGGGGGGCAACTAGTCCAAGCCATTCCCCTCGAGGAAACTCGATTTACTAGGGGACCTTCCTTAGGACAGATGTAAGGAAAGAAGGACTAATGCAGGTCTTTTCCCAATCCAGAGTTTTTGAGAGAGAACTTTGGACTAAGGCCCCCAGTTCTCTGACTTGACTTTCAACTACTTAGGCACTTAGGCTAATAAGGCACTTAGGAAAACAAGTCAATAAGGCCATTTATGGACTTAAGACTAAGACTTAGGCCAATAAAGAAGTCACTTAGTCCTAAGCCCAATAAGGCACTTCAGACTAAGGCCATCTATGGACTTAAGACTAAGGCACTTAGGAAGGCACTTAGGCCACTTCACAGTGAAATGGCACTCTTTGGTTGGGGGGTGTTTCAGAACTTAGACTCAGGAACTAGGGTAGTTGGTGGACAAGCCCTAAACTAGGGTAGGGGGCTCTGGTTGTTTCGGAGGGCAAGGCAGGGAAGCAAGTATGGGGGGAGGGGATAAGACTCAAGATGGGGTCGGACTAGAGCTATATAAGTCTATAAGGGGAAGAGAGCTAGTATCACTCTATATAGAGAAGGAAGGGAGCTACAAAGGCCTAGTATCACTCTAAGAAGGAATGGAGCTCTAAGCATCAAGCCCTAGGTAGGGAGCTATAAAGTCAAGGCCTAGTTGGAAACTATCTATCATTTCTATACATGACCAACTAATCTATACATGCTTATAGATCTATATGGGCCAAATATATCTAATCCCCACCCCCTGTCTATATAAATATGTTACCCTATGGAGTCTAATAGAGGATGGCCATCTATATAGATTAGATAGGGGGTCGCCCTATCCCATATAGATAGATAGGGCACTACTTCATCTATATATGGGGTTCAGTCATTCATGCCATATCTATCTATAGGGGCTGATAGTCAGTCATTCAGAGACCAACTCTTCTTAGTAGATATATATAGACAGGGGGTGAGCGTAGCATGAGTGAAGCTCAAATTAAACTCACCACTATACTGTGGATAGATAGGGCATAGAGAAGAGTTGAATTGAGATCTATACGTGACTAATTGAATTGAATTGAATTGAATTGAATTGGGTATATATCTAAACCCAACTCTAGATCATGGACCTATCTAATCTATAAGATCTATAGGGGTGCTACCCCCAATGCCCCAACCATATAAATTTAAGTTGAGTTAGTTTAAATATAGAGGGGTTCCATATAGATAGAGAGGGGGGGCTATCTATCTATATGGGAATGGTGCCTATCTATTTATTATTCACCCATAGTGGGATAGGGGATAGACGGGGGCCCCATATCATATATATTTTTAGATAGATAGGGCATATAGAGTAGAGGGAACCAAATAGACTCTAGCTAGTGGTGCTCAGCCTCCTTGACTTTTATATACATATTGGATTAGAATTGAACCCAACCTAACTAGATTGGATTAAAAACTCCCCATATATATAGAGGGGGGGCGGGTAGGGGCTTAGAAACCACTCTAGGGGGCCTCGGCCTCCTGAGAGATTCCCCTATCTATATATATACCTATCGGTTGATCAATGAGTCTATCCAATCCCCACCCACTAGTATAATATATAGATTGTTCCTCCTAGTTTCCTAGGAAAAGGAAGAGTCTTTATGCTCTCAACCACCCCACCCTATAGATTTGATCTCTCGAGAGGAGGGGGAGGGACTGACACTGATAGCCCCAGATAGATCTATTTTATAGGGTCCAAATAGATATATAGGGTTTATGAATAGGGGCTAGGGGTTCTCTTGGCCCTATCTCATCTATATATGGGGGGGTTGAGTGGAAGTTATCTATCTAGTCAGTGGGGGTGGGTGCCTATCTATAGATAGGGCTAGGTGTTTGACCGATAGGGAAGGAACCTAACTCATCCAGTAGGGAGGAAAATGAACCCCATACTCTAGATCATGGTTGACTGTACTTCTATTCTATAATCTAAGTCCTATCTATCTGGCAACAGGTCTGGTTAAGCCCTATCTATCTATCTATCTATCTATCTTAATATATGTGGGTGAGCGTAGAGTTCTATATCTAGGGCCATGGTCTATAGTTATCTAAACTCCCATCTATAGTTTAGTTTAGTTTAGTTTAGTTTAGTTTAGCTTAGTTTAGTTTAGTTTATATAAAGGGCCAAAGAAAATCTATCTTGGGGGGAGATCCAACTCTATCTTGGGGGAGGCCATCTATATATAGAGGCCATGGATAGATAGATAGATAGATAGGCAGTGAGATGGTTTATCTCATACCCCACCACTCATCTATCTATATCTAGAGTGAGATGGCCTAGATAGATAGATAGTGATGAAATTATGAGATGGCCCTATCTCTCTAGATCAATGGCTTCAACTAAGGGTTGACACTCACTCCATTTTATAACCCTATTTGTCAAGCATACATGAGATGGTCTATCTCACAAAGTGAGATCAATGGTTGATAGGTGGGAGAAAGGGTAGATGGCTCCCTTTGGTCGATAGACAGGAGGGCAGATGGGGAAGAGGGTGCCCTTATCTCTGTATTTGGAAGACTCTCTCCTCTAGATGTGATATGACCCCTATATATCTATCTAGGGAACTAAACATTTCAGGCTATAGACATGTAATAGAATTGGGTGAGAAGTGGATAGATATATAGGGCTAAAGACTCACCCTAGATATAGACACATGGGGTATGCCCGCAGATAGATATATAGATAGGGGACCGATAGAGAGGTATGCCCCCAGATATATCTATATATAGGGGGCTGTAGACTAGGGCCCTTCATGGCTCACAGGTATGCCCCCTAGATATAGATATATATAGACTGGACTCGCAAGTAACATATGCCCTTCATGACTGTATAATCAAGATTTCCCAAATAGATATATAGGCCCCTATAAATAGGGCCTATATATCTCTCTATGGCCCCCTTTCTCTATATATGGGGGAGATAGGGGCTTGCTAGAGAGGTATTCAACCAATGACTGAAGACACTCATTTGAAGAAACCCCTAGATATAGATATGGTGAAGATTTTATAATCATATGAATTATTTATAAATGTAATAAGACTTCTAATGAGTTAGAATAGAGATAGGCATATGAGAATTCATAGGCATTCCTTTAGAAATGTGATATGAACCTCCACTCCCCCTCTATATAGATCCACTCCCCAATGTTGAGAGTAGACTAATCTATCCCCAAAATTCACTCTTTGCCAATTAAATTACATATAGACCATGGATCCCATATCTATATATAGGGTGCTACAAGATATATAGACGGGGGGCAACTGACTCTATATAGAGTTAGGGCTTGACCCCTATCTATCCATATAGGCCCCTATTTATTCTATTATATTCTATATATGGGGGCCCATAAACTCTATAGGCTATAGTTTGGGATATGGGTTGAGGGCCCTTATCTAGATGTAGATATGGGGCACTCAATCGAGGGAGATAGAAATTGACTCTATATGAGCTAGGCATAGAGTTATTCCTTTAAGAGTTCTAGACTACAACTAAGACTTTGCACCACTCTAGTCTTAGTCTAGTTCAGTGACTACCTATCCTATATCTATATAGAGAGTGGGTGAGTAGGCAATGGACTGCATATAGTCTCATCTCAGTCAGGAGTATGCATCACTACACTATAGTCTCAGTTGGGAGTATGCATCACTCACTAGAGTCTTAGTCGGGAGTCCTAGTTAGAGTATCTAGTCTCAGTCAAGAGTTTTAGTCAGCCCCCTATCCACCCCATATATATATATATATATATATATATATATAAAAGATAGGTGGGGTACCCTATATCTCTGTATCATATAGAGGGCTCGACCCATAGAGATATGAGGATGAGATTGATCTGATAGATAGTCATCCATTTATGATATATTACCAACCCCATGCCAACCCAATTCATTTAAGTTCCAATTAAACTCTATCTCAGGATTGGATAGATATCTAGGGTAGGGCATATAGAATACAGATATCATTTCTAGATAGGGATAGGGTGGTTGCTCTATCTCTATAGAGAATAGTTGGGGTTGGGCAGCCCACTCTCTCTCTCTCTCTCTCTCTCTAAATATATATATATAATGTATGTATGTATGTATGGGATAAGATAGATTATTCACTACTCCATCTCTGTAGTGGGGGGCCCACCCCAGATAGATAAGATAGATTATTCGCTACTCCATTTATAGAGTGGGGGTTAATTATATATATATATATATATATATATATATATATATATATATATATATATATATATATATATATATATATATATATATATATATATAGCCACCCACTATCTCTATATATCTCCCCCCAGCCCAACTCTTTCCCCAGATATAACTATAGGTCTCAAATATATATCTACTCTCCCCCATTTCTCTATGGAGTAGAGTATAGTAGACCGTTGCCCTATCTCTGGGTATGATCTGAAAGACCCCCTAGAAACCCCTATCTCCCCATATATATAGAGAGGGTGGGGGGCGACAGGGAGAGTGCCAACTCTATTTTATAGACTATGCTCACTCAATATATATAGTGGCCAAATAAGCTCTATATACTCTATAGAGTAGGGGAAGGGGTCCCCACTACTATCTAGGGGGCCATATAGATTCTATATAGAGGGGCCAGAACTAGTTTCTATATATAGGGCCTCTCTAACTCCCCATATATATATATATATATATATATATATATATATATATATATATAGAGAGAGAGAGAGAGAGAGGCCTCTATATATATGGTCTAAATGGTGAGGGCCTATCTAACTAGATGGATATGGCCTATCTATATGGGTGCTAACTTAGTCTATGTATATAGTTAGATAGATAGGGGCCAGATAGAATAGATAGGGGACAAATAGAATAGATAGGGTGGGTTGCCCATACCATATCTGTACTCTATCTATAGGGAAGGCCTATCTATATATGGGAGGGGCCATGCTCTATCTATCTAGTTCTATCTAACATATCCATATCCATATCATATGCATATCAATATCAAGACTCTTTATTTTTGTATATAGCCCCCCCTCCCCAGTTTACCTAGGTCGACCCTTCCCCTCATCCCTCCCCTCCCCTATTCCCTTCCCTCAGTTCTGTCTCCATCCCCCCCCCATGATAAGCTATGTCTATCCCCTCCCTACTGATAGAGGAGAGGGCTAGGGAGCCCCTATCTCTATCTGGGTATGGGGATTGGGGATAGACATTGCTTACCATGGTGGGTCCCATTAGGTCAACATAGACTTCAGTTGGTTTAGGGTATGATCAAGGTATTGGTGGTCTAGGTAGTGCCTTCCTACCTAAATGATAACATAGGAAGCAGGCTATAAAACCCCTATCTCGACTATAGATAAGATAGAATAGAGCCAAAAATAGATATGGGTATAGAGTAGGGGCACAGTTCCATTCCATTTCTAGAATGGAATGTTGTCTATATATCCATCTCCCATCTCTATAGAAACTCTATCTATAGAGGGGAGTCACATTCATATTTTTTGGGATCTTACAAAACTACGATGAGATGGAATTCAAACCCATACATAGAAAGAAGAGACAGAGGAGATGGATGAGATCGCTCTATACCATCTATTCACTCTATTCTCTCTGCCTAGCCATAGCACATCTCCCTATAAATTGAGTCTAGTGAGTGAAACTAGACTATTCAAGTGAGCACCTATATTCAAGTGAGTTAATCTCTATCTATCTATTTAGATAGATAGATTTATATATGGGCCTAACATGGACATAGCATCTATGTACGTAATATGATGGGATGGAGCATGCACAGATGCATCGACCAATATATATAGGGGACTGAGATGTCCAACCCTCAACCATATCTATAGATGCTTATCTCAACTAGACCCTCCTCTCCCCTGGTTGGTCTAGAGGGGATGTTGGTTTCCCTATAGATAGAGAGGCTTACATATATAGATCTAGATAGATAGAGATAGATAATAGAAATGTGAGATATAACAACTTATCTAGTTTGTTATCTACCATATATAAGTTGTTATATATGGATCTAAGTAGTATGGTCCAAGAACTATAGACCATAATCAAATCATATATATATATATAGGGGACTGAGACGTCCAACCCTCAGCCATATCTATAGATGATTATCTCAACTAGACCCTCCCCTCCCCTGGTTGGTTTAGAGGGGATGTTGGTTTCGCTATAGATAGAGAGGCTTACATATATAGATCTAGATAGATAGAGATAGATAATAGAAATGTGAGATATAACAACTTATCTAGTTTGTTATCTACCATATATAAGTTGTTATATATGGATCTAAGTAGTATGGTCCAAGAACCATAGACCATAATCGAATCAAGAACCGTAGACCATTCTTGAATCGTTGTATTACTTACATATATATATATATATATATATATATATATATATGTATGTATGTATGTATATATATGTATGTATGTATATATATGTATGTATGTATATATATATGTGTGTATATATATATGTGTATATATATATATATATGTATATATATATATGCATGTATATATATATATATTGTGTGTGTGTGTATATATATATATATAGAGAGAGAGAGATCTAGAAATGTGAGATCAATCTAACATTTATATTCTATATATGTTATATATATGTAATCCTCTATTTTTATAGGGCAACCAAACCCACCCACCCATATAGATCAATTAGATAGATTGATCTCACATTTCTAGATACATCGATCTCACATTTCTATATCTATCTATCTATCTATATATGTAAGCCTCTATATCTATAGGGCAACCCAACCATACCCCATCTATATAGATTAGATAGGGAAACATCGATCTAACATTCCTATATATATGTCATTTCTAGATAGATCGATCTCACATTTCTAGATACATCAATCTCACATTTATAGAGACATCGATCTAACATTTTTATCTATTTATGTAAGCCTCTCTATCTATAGGGAAACTAAGATCCCCTCTAGACTAGACCAGGGGAGGCCCAGTTGAGTGAGATATAGATAGATAGATATGGTGAGCCCACATGAAAATGGCTAGTTCTGAATCATTTGAGAGGCTCACTCAGTAGGAGGGAATATTGGAGAATAAATCAATCATCCGTCTATTAAGATAAGATAAGAGTGTGATGCTAGCACCGACCAGTTGATGCCTATAAGACTCTTCCTCCTTCGGTAGGCACCTCACTTCTTTCAATACTATTCACAACTATAGGTTAGGTGTAGGTGGTGGGTGGAATAGATACTGATTGATACAGAGAAAGTGAGATCTCTATTTCTTGATCACCAGTCCATGAGTCGGCTCTGCCCTATCTCTATCTATCTCGACTGGACTAGAGCCTCAAAGCATTCATCCTTGATTCTGCTCGACCACTCAGGGGAATATAGAGTATGTTCCCTGAAGCATATAAGTCGGTAGTACTAGTATGAGTAACGTTGAAGGAATTCTTCATGGCACCTAACCTAACCTAACCTATATATGTGGGGGTGGGGTCACCATTAGTATAGGGTGTTTCTACAGATGGATACCACCCATATATATATATATATATATATATATATATATATATATATATATATATATGTATGTATGTATGTATGTATGTATGTATGTATGTATGTATGTATGTATGTATATAGGGGTCGCACATAGGTTTCATTCTGGGTGGAATTCCATTATACATACATACATATATACATATACATATATATAGGGGGTTGCCCACAGGTTTCATTTTAGGTGGAATTCCATTGACAGGAGAGGAATGCCCTATCTATATATGTTAAGGTCTAGCTACCACCACCTAGCCTTAACATAATGATATAGATATATAGGCCATGGGTTTGTGGAGAAAGAATTTTTTGTTGTGATGAAGTAGGCTCTAGGAGCCCTAAATAAGAGGAATCACCTTGAATCCTCTCACTGCACTGACATATACATGCAATGGTGATGACATGTATCCACATAACTATAGCCTATAGAGTTTGTTTCTAGGCCCGTTAGCCTCCTCTCCTAGTCGAGCTATCCCAGAGGTGGCTAGCCCTCTTCTTTGGAGAGGTGGTCAGGGCATAGATCAAATGCCTTGAAGTCACCTATAGATTAGATAGGGAAATTGATCTTTCCCCTGTAAAGTAGCTATTTCCAGCTAGATAAAGATCCAGCTCAACCTGACTAGATATAGCTATAGTCACCCCCTATACCTATCTATATATGGGCCTATAGAATAGATAGGGACCCCTCTAGATTAGCTCCTATCCTATATATAGAGGGGGAGGGGGCCAAAGAAAATGGTTTAGAACATCAACACCTATATATCTTATCTTCTTCCTCCCAAAAACTGGTGAGAGAGATAAGCTTCACTAGTTAGATTAGAGAGAAGAGGTCAATCAATCCAAGCTATTCATCTCTATTCTAGCTTACTATACTAGATCAGAATGCATATATAGAGTGAAGAGGCTGACCAATGGCCTTATAAACTAACACTCTCTTGATAAAGCACATATAGATACATAAGGCTCTAGTTATGGTATGGTCGATGTATAGGGTATAGATAGGCCTATCGATCGAGGCCCCCTATCCTCTATATATATATGGATGGTGAGAAAGTGGCTATGTGCTCTGACTAGACTCTAAAGAGCCCCCCTTGACATATGTATATAGAGTTGGGCATCTATATAGAGTTATGGCTATATAGAGTTGGCCCCATTAGAGATAGAGATAGAGTTTCTTTAGCATTGGCATTGGCTTTGGCCCCATCTAATCTATAGGGTCCCATCCCCATCTATAGAGATCAAATCTAGGTGGAGAGGACTTAAATCTAACTCTAAATCAACCACTATATCTATCTAGAATGTAGACAAGGGCGTATCTATACACGGGCCTTTCTTCTAAGGGCTAGGGATGAGCGATAGATCTCTCATCTAGGGACACATCCACATATCTATCTATCTATCTATCTGTCTAGGGGGTTAGGACCCTATCTATATATGGGGGTTAGGTTATGTTGAGTGCAAATTAAACTTATATATACTACGTTCACTCCTCCCCCTCAGCCTCCCAGAGCTAGAGAATTAGACTAAATCCCTATATATAGTAATGGCAATCGATTACCCCATATAGAGAGAGATAGGGGGACCCCAGAGAGATCATATAATTTAGGGGTAGGGGAGTTATGGGAGATGAAGATGAACTACTATCTTTGTCTCTATAGCCTAACAATTAGAACTATATAGCCCCACCAACTATCTATATCTATAGGCCAATAGGAGAGGAAGATCGATAAGAAGGGGGGCCACCTAGATCATCTGATGGGGTTGGCCAAAAAAACTCTATCTATAGGTTGGGACTAAGGGCATCTCCCCTATCTATATATGGTAGTTGGCACCCTCTCTATCTATCTATCTATGATATGGAGATGGCATCTCATCTATAGTTATAGATGGGGATGGGGAACCTACAACTACATACTATTCCTAAAGGCAAAGGGAGCAATCAACTATTCATGATTGGGATACTGAGCATCAGATTGATTGGATATCCTTGATTGAATTCTATATATAGGGAGGGCTAATGATCCCCTATATATCTAGATGGGATTGAGATACTGATCCCCTATATATCTAGATGGGATTGAGAGCCTAGGGATGATTAATTTGAATTGATAGGTATACTGACTAGGCTATGTTTGATTGGGCCATATAGAGATATAAAGGAACTCTAATCCAATCTAATAGATGAGGAATGGAACCTACAGATAAAACTCAACTCTAATAGATGGAGGAGGAACATAATGATAGGCAGGGATCGACTTGCTATTCTCATCCCAATTGGGATACCAAATAGACATCACATTGAGATTGACTAGCTATCCTCAATTAGGATGGTAAGAATTGAACAATAGGTCTGGGATACCAAGCCTACTGATGAAGACATAGAAGACAAGATGATAGTACCATACTACTCCCCTACCCATATCTAGATAGGTGGGCCAGTCTAGAGCTATATAAGATAAGATAATATCTATAGGGAGGGGGAGGGCCAATGAAACTATATAACATGCCACTAGATAGGGTTTTTTTGGCAATAGATAGAGCCATTTAAACTAACTCACATATATACATACATACATATATATATGTGTGTGTGTGTGTGTGTGTGTGTGTGTGTGTGTGTGTGTGTGTGTGTATATTCACTTCACTTTATATATATATATATATATTCACTTCACTTTATATGGTTCAGGTTGGCCAAAAAAACTCTATCTATTAGGGGTGGCCCAACCCCAACCATATAAAGTTGAGTTGACCCTCTATATATATATATGGGAGTTTAGAGTTTAGAGTTTAGATATAAAGGGTTATTCACGATAGCGAATACCGCATAGATAGAATAGAGAGGGGGGGCTTACTGGTAGTTCTATCTATAGGGTAGGGCATGATATATATATATATATATATATATATATACACCAGTGAGATCTATAGATCTACCCTTACTCTATAAATCACTATCATGAGATATACAGTGAGTGTCTCCCATTATATCATGTATATAATAGATGGATAGCATATATATATATATATATATAGGGTGTGAGATGGCCCTATCTATCTAGTTTATCCCATATAGATAAGATATATAGGGGGGCTCACCCCAGGTTGAGAGTCTGGGGAAATATATATCTATCCAATCCACACCCACTTAAATTAGATCTATATGTGTGCTAGAGACAACTCGAGCCCCCCCCACCCTGTATATATCTTATCTATATGGGGATATGACCTGATATATATATATATATATATACATATGCCAGGGGTGGTTGGGGCCTGTATACTCCTTTTCCTCACCCAATACCAACATGAGAGGGGTGGGGCCTATATATCCATCTGGGCAAGGGCCCAATCACTCCCTTCAAATCTCCATATCTATTCTAATGGAAGGGATAGATAGATGGGGGATAGGGTCTCCCCTTTCCCCATATAATAGATAGGTCCTTGCCATCATAGTATAGTAGAGATGCCTCCCTTCCTAGAGGCAAGGGTTCAATCTATACTAGACTAGACTAGACTAGACTAGACTCCCCTATAAATAGATTTGGGCATGTTGGATGGTGTTGATAGTATATCAGAGAGCCCCCGCACTCACTCTTTTGGGGGGAATACATGATATGACCCTCTATTATTCTATTTAAGTCCCATATAGATAGATAGGTGACCCCCCTCTCACCCATAGAGATATATGGCTCATGAGATGGCCCTATCTATCCATCTGCGTATCTAGAGTGAGTGGTCTATATCACTAGAATTGGGGTTGAATATATGTGCCATGACCAATCAAGTCAAGATCCTTTGTATACCATGACCAATACAATCAGATAGAGAGTTGGGGGGGGCGTGACTGATTAGATATCTATATGGGCACTCAAGCCCCACTATTTATATGGGTCCCAAATAGATAGTGGGGGGCCATGTTTATAGGGGATAAGGGCCCTAAATAATTGATTCTATATAGCCCCATCTCTATTATATATGCCCTATAGATAGATCTAATCCCCACAGTCAATAGATAGAGCTATCCAATTAAACACTAGACTGTGGGGGGTGGATCTATAGGGGTAGTCTAAAGATTGGGCATCTCTAGATGCATAGATGGATAGCCAGCTAGTCTATCTAGCTAGTGCCATATATATATATATATATATGGGGATGCACCAGATAAGTCAAGTCTATAGGGGGTAGCCAGTCTATCTGGATAGCATATCTGTCTATCCAATCCCCACCCACCCCTATCTATCTATATGGCCACTCTGTCGTATCTATCTAATCCCCACCCCCCTCTCTATAGATATGGGCCCCTCTCTCTCTATAAATCTATATGGCTAGCATATCTATCTGGCTATCTATAGATGGAATACAAGAATCACATCTATAGATGGAATACAAGTATTTAGTCAGAATACAAGTCTATCAGATCAGTCGTATCACATATATAGATGGAGCATAGAACTAATGAGATCCTATCCCCACTCTATCTATATGGGATCCACCAAATATATATAGGTCCCTATTCGATCAAAGGATTTATATATGTATAGGGCCACCTATCTGATCTCTAGGCACAAAAAATTCTATATGGATTAGATGAGCACCTATCTTATCTTCCTATCTAATCTCTAGGCCACCTACCCTGAGCGTAGTGAATACTATCTAATCTCTAGGACACCTAACCTATCCACCTATCTAATCTCTAGGTCAATGAGACAAGAGCACCTGACCCCATCTATATAGGGGCTGAGAAGCACCTAACCAGTTTGAAGGATTGGGGATCAACAACAAACCCCATATAGATATATATAGATAGGGATGAGCACCTAACCCCATCCCCATCCCCATCCCCATCTATATAGAGGCCGAGACACACATAACCTTGATGACCCTATCCAAACATACCCTTAATGACCAGAACCCCATAGATATAGATAGGGATGAGCAATATATAGATAGGGACCCCATCTATATAAATAGGGATGAGCACCTATCCAACAAGCACCCCTAACCTATTGGCCTATCTAATCTCTAGGCACATAACCCCCCCCCTCTCTCTCTCTCTCTCTATATATATATATATATATCTATATATATATATATATCTATCTATATATATATATATGGGATAGATAGGGATGAGCACCTAACTAGTTTGAAGGATTGGGGATCAGGAATAACCTATTTGCCTATCTAATCTCTAGGTACCTAACCCCATATATATAGAGGCGAGTAGATCTTATCCCCATATAGATAAGGATATAGATATAGGTATAGAGAGTGATATAGATATAGATATGGATAGTGATATAGATATATATATAGATAGGGTAACCTTTGCTCAACTAACCTATCTAATAAGAGCCCCATCTATATAGATAGGGATGAGAAATATATATATAGTGACACCCCCTCTATATAGATGGATAGATGGTGATGAGATCTTATCCCCAGTTCTATATATAGAGATGAGCACCTAACTTGTCCTATCTAAAACAATGATCAACCTTCATCTACTACCCTTAGTGTAGCGAATACTATCTAATCTCTAGGAACATAACCTATCTGATGAGCTACTAACCCCCCCCTCTCTCTCTCTCTCTCTCTATATATATATATATATCTAATATTATATATATAGATGGGATAGATAGGCTAGAGGAGCAATATAGGATAGGGGTGGTGTGAGTGCTTGACTATAGAGAGTCTCCTCACCCTCCCTAGATATCTATCTATGGCACTCCCCTTGTCTCTATCTCTTAGAGCTGCCTCCCCTCCATTTAAAGAGGATTGGGCATTTGGCTTGACATCTCATCTATAAGGAGGCCGAGGGCATATGGATATAAATAGGGCACTGACCCCCCCTCTCTATATATCTAGAGTTCCCCCTATTCTATAGATAACTGACTTTAAATCTCTAGGGATATAGGGAACATCTATTACTAAAATGAATGTCAAGGCACCCTGACCGACAACTATCTATGGTCACTATAGATATCTATGGACTGAGCATCTAGAGATTAACTCTATATCATCCCCTCTACTCTACTCTACTCTACTATCTAGAGGGGAAGGTGGAGGGTGGCTAGGCTATATATATCTAGTCAGCACCCTATATAGAGAATAATTAGCACCCTATACAGAATATATGGCACCCCTATCTAATTAATAATCTAGAATCTATATATGGGGTGGGGTCCAAAAAGTCTATCATGTGCCAATTAAACTCTAGACTGTGCCCCGATAGAAATCCATAGTGAATATATACCATGCCAATGAAACTAATTGATTAACAATACTCATCATTAAAGCCTTGTATTCAAGACAGAAGCCTTGGCTCTGCTCTATATAGAGAGGGAGAGGGAGAGGGAGAGGGAGAGGGGGGATTCAATCCTTGCCCATCTATGTCTAGGGGGGCCCAACACTATCTAGGGGGCTGGTAGGTGGGGCCATCTATATATAGGGGACTCAGACTCAGGATTCAATCCTTGCTAGATAGATATATAGGGGGGAGATAAGCCTTGTATTCTAGCCCAGATATCTATAGGGGCCTATCACTCTATCTTCAAGCCTTACACTAGGCATTAAATCTTTAACTCTATATTCAAGACCCTATCTATAGATATGGCTCCCACCCATCTATATAGATAGGGCCTTACCGACTAGATCCTATCACTTGAGATCCATATCCATCCATCTATCTATCTATCTATCTATCTCCTTGTATTCAGGATTCAAGCCCATAGAGATATATGGGATGTAGGCTCACATAGATAGATAGATAGATAGATAGATAGATAGATAGATAGATAGATAGATAGATAGATAGATAGATAGATAGATAGATAGATAGATAGATAGATAGATAAATAGATAGATAGATAGATATGGGATTTGTAGGTGGGCTTAAAGCTTCAACTCTAGATTCAAGCCTTACACCCTATCTTCAATCCCTTATATATAGATCCGATCCCCACCCACTTAAATTAATATATTTTTTGACTATAGATGGAGTTGGTTTCACTAATGACCAAAGACTATAGGTTCTCCATACTGAATCCCTATATATCTATCTTGAACATTGAATTGATGCTTCCCTAGTCCCTATAGATTCCATGGGGCTTGGGTCCCCCTATATATATCCAATCCCCACACCCTATCTATTCTATATATATAGATGGGATAATTGATGTCTCTTTCCAATGCCAATGCCAATGTAGTATATAGCTCTGAACTATGGTGATCAATCCACTAGAAATTGGTTTCACCTAAAGCATCGGGCCAAGAACCACCAATCTGCATGGAATAGAGAACATCTATAGATAGGGTCGATGGCCTATCCTACTCTATATGGTAGGTCATTGATTTCATACATATGTGGATATGTATGGGAGATCAAGGAGGTTGAGCCTATATATCCATCTGGGGAAGTCGAGGAGGCCGAGGGAGTTACTCTAGATATGCCTGACTCCCCATTGAGATTGAGGCATGCCTCCACCAGCTTGATATGGGCATGCCCCTTCATTCTGATCCTATCCTTTTCCCTTCCATCTATCTCTATCTATATATAAAGTAGAGTAGGATTGTCTTGCCAAAGAGAGTATATACTTCATGGCATGGAGGGAAGTCAATTCGTGCCCTGAGCATAGTGAATACTATCTGCCTATATATCTATCCAAGCCCCAGCCCCTGTATATATATATATATATATATATATATATATATATATATATATATATATATATATATATATATATATATATATATATATATATATATATAATGTATATATATATATATATGTAATCCACTTTGTAAAGCTATGAATCTATTCCCAATCCCATCTATATAGATGGGGTTGGTCGAGCGATGATCTCCCAATCAATAGGTTGGACTTCAGGCTAGGCACTCGCACCTCTATATCTATATGGAGGGCCCCCTATCCCTATCCCTATAAATATATAAATAGTGTCACTCGAGATATAGAGACGTGACCCAGATTTTATCTATAGTTGCACTCGTCTCAATCAAGACGTGATCGAGGATGCTTGGCTGTGACCCATCAAGCACTTGATGGTTGGTTGCCATGACCGACACTATATCTATATGGCACTCACCTATATCTATATGGGTCCAACCTATATATGTATATGGGCCATGACTAGTCAAGCACTCGATTGAGTCTTTATGCCATATTTATAGAGTTAGAGTTGGGGGCCCCTATATATAATCTATATGGCACTTGCCTCTATATAGATATGGGTCTGGTTGGATGGATAGATGTTGTGACCGCCCCTATATCTATATGGGTCAGGGAGATCATGACTGATCAAGCACTCAATCCAGTCTGTATTCCATATCTATATAGTTAGAATTGGGTTGCTGACCCCTATATCTATATGGCACTCACCTATATCTATATGGGTCCGATTCGTGACCGATCACTATTCTGATTCATGCATCTCCACATATTTTGTTATATACGTGATATGACTTTCTATATGATGTTCGACCAACCCTATTTCTATATTTATATTTGGTTGAGCCATCAATCCTCCATCTAAGATAAGATAAGATAAGATATAATTATATAGGGTGGGGGCAGTTGACCATCTATGTAGAGAAGAGCCCAAGTCAGTCTAGTCATATATGGGGCAACCCAGCCCCACTCTATATATCTCATAAAAGATAAGGGGGATCCAATTCCTATCTATATATGTAAGTAATACAACATGATAGATAGTGAGATGGGTGAGGGTGGTCAACTGCCCACCCTATATATATTATATCTCTGAGACCAAAGACACTAATGACTGATTACCATCTAGATTTTATTCTATTCTATACTATTCTATAAGTAATATGACCTGCTCACTCTCTCTCGGGTATAAATCTCTTATCTATATATAGATACAAAGGTTGGCTAACATTACATCTATATGGTAGCTCATTTATGCACTCTCTCGACTGATCACTAGTGCTCACTCGATCGATGCTCACTCGCCTGACTTGACCTATATAGTATAGATGGCCCTATCTATATTAATTCCATATAGCCTATATATCTATTTAGGGCCCCCTATATATCTATTTGGAAATTCTATACTATGGGGATTGGATCTATCTATCCACCCCCTGCCCCCTGTCTATATATAGATAGGCCTATATATCTATATGGGTCATGTATAGATTAGTTGGTCATGTATAGATCTCAACTCATCTGACTATTCTATTCTATATGCCCTATCTATCTGGCATCTATCTATGGGACCCCTATCGTAATCCCATCTAGAGCTTATATATCTAGGGGGTGGGGATTGGATCCATATTTATAGATAGGGCACTATGGGATATATAGATGGGGGTGATTCACTCTATCTAGTTGGAGCTGGGGCCCATATAGGCCATTGGTCCTATTTATATGGCTCCTATGGGGCGAGGGTGCCTAAGTAAGGGTGACTAGATAGACTCTATAGATTATTCTCTATGCCATCTATAGTTATTTTAGTTTAGATTAGTTTAGTTTATATGGGGTGGGGGTGGGAGTGCCAATGAAACTCTAGACTGTGCCTCCTCTATATATATGGCCAATGAAACCCTGTCTCTATCTAGATGTGGATGGGGTTGGCTAATCTCTATAGATGGGGAACTCTATCTATATGGGGTTGGAAGGTGGATGCATCTGATCTAGTGAGTGTATGTGGTGGAGGATGGATGCATCATTCAATTCATATTACGTAGATAGATAGATAATTTCTATTTGGATGGTATGGTCATTCATGCATCATGCAATAGCAATAACTACTAGGGTGAAGAGTGGTGGTCTATTCTCTTCATCAATCGGGGCCTCTATATCTTATCTATCTATCTCAACTCGATGTGAACATTGATATATGTCAGGGTTGGGGACCCAACAAGAATACCCCTGATCACGAGGTCCCCATGATTGGATAGGGGGTTTATCTCATGACCCACCCTAGACATAGTTGGGCTAAAATCATAGTGGAGGTTGGGCGAGGGCCCCCAACTAAATGGGGCCCATAGCCTAGTAGTAGGTTGAGCCAGTCTAAGGTGGAGGTGTCCATTGATCAGTAGAGGTGGGTTGAGTGCTTAGCGATAAATCAATCGATGCCCCAACTATGTCCTATGGATACGGGCCCAACTCTAGAAGATAGGGGCCAGATCCAGATCTATATATAAGTAGTCAAGTGCCAAGAGTGGAGATAGTCACCCTCCATAGAACTCTAGGGGAAGTCGAGTGTCAACACCACCTCTCCCCTCTCCTGTTGGGCTGAAATCCAACCCTCGACCCCAAGGGATGTCACCATATCATATTTATTTATAGGGTGAGCATAGTCTGTATAGAGATAGAGATAGAGATAGAGATAGAGAGTAGAGATAGAGTCTATATTTAGTTTTGATATGGGGTAAGGGCATTGGCATTGGGTCTAGATTTAATTTATATATGGGGTAGGGGCATTGGCATTGGGTCTAGATTCTATTCTATTCTATTCTATTCTATTCTATTATATTCTATTCTATTCTATATGGGGCATTGGGTCTAAATTCTATTCGATTCTATTCTATTTTATTCTATTCTATATGGGCCATTGAGTTTAGATATTAAATCTCTCTATGGGGTGGGGGGCACAATCTAGAGTTTCATTTGCCATATATATAGAGGGGGCATAGTCTAGAGTTTCATTGGCATTGGCATAGTCTAAAGTTTCATTGGCATAGTCTAGAGTTTCATTGACATTGGCACCCCATGGTCTATATTCTCTATGGATATGGGGCACAGTCTATAGATAGAGATAGAGTTTCATTAGCATTGGCACAAGCGCTATATATCTATCTGGGTTAGATCTATCTAGGGGGGGCCTCCCTATAGATCTTAACCCCTCTATATATAGATGGGAGTTGAGTTTAATGGGGCAGGGTTGAGTCCCTATCTAAACAGAAGGGGACCCTAGGCCACATCATATAAGTGGAGTTGAGTTCCCTCTATATAGATATAGATATAGATATAGATATAGATACAGATATAGATATAGATATAGATATAAATATAGATATAGATGGGATTTGAGTTGAGTTGAGTTTAATGGGGGATATGGCAATGGCCTATGGCTATATAGAGGGGTGGGCCATATCTCCATATCTATATATAGGGTAGGGGGAAACACTATAGAGTCAAGTCAGGCCCCCTATCTATATAGGGGAGAGGAAAGGATGTCTATATGGGCCCCGATGGCCCCCTCTCTCTATATGGGGATATATAGCTCTTGACCAATGGGACTCAACCCCCTAGATGGAGATAGATCCACCTAGATCTGATCTCTATAGATGGGGCCCCTCTCTATTTAAAATCAACTCAACTCAACTCAACTCATATATTTGAGGCCCTATCCCCACTAGATTAGATAGGCCCCACACCCCCACAATATATAGATAGAGATAGAGTTTATTGGCATTGGCACCCACACAGTATAGATTTTTTTGGCACCTCATATAAACTAACTATAGATGGAGTGGAAAATAATCTATCTAGAGGGGGAGGAAGGCAAATATGCTCTTGATTGAGAGAATATATCTACTGGGGGGCTCATTTTTTTGAGGGTGGCTAGAGTGGATATAGATAGAGTTGGCACTTGGCCCCCCTCTAGAGAGAATCTATGGGGCCAAGGCCATGGATATATATAGGACCTCTCCCATTTCCCCCCTCTATCAATACCCCCCACCCCATATCTAAATTGAATCTAGACCTAATGCCAATGCCAATGAAACTCTATCTCTATCTCTCTATCTCTATCTCTATCTCTATCTCTATCTCTATCTCTATCTCTATCTCTATCTCTATCTCTATCTCTATCTCTATATCTATATCTATATCTATATCTATATCTATATCTATATCTATATCTATATCTATATCTATATCTATATCTATATCTATCTCTATCTATATCTCTATCTCTATAGATGGGATAGGGATCTATATAGAGGGGGGGTACCCATCATTTTTTTGGCCTCTTGAGATGGATATGAAATAAAAGTCTTTATTACACTAAACAACCCACTCAAGCAATTCACCATTATCCCATTGATTCCTATGAAGATAGAAAACTTATATTCCTCATTCACAAATTCCCCTTTATTCATGTGGCTAACTACTAGTTCAATCCTACTCTTAGTTCATTTCACCACTAAGAATGGAGCAAACCTAGTACCAAATGCTTGGCAATCAGTGGTAGAGCTTATTCATGATTTCATGCTAAACCTGGTGAATGAACAAATAGGTAGTCATTCTAGAAATGTGAAGCAAAAGTCTTTCCCCTGCATCCCAGTCACTTTCACATTTTTCTTATTGCATAATCCCTAAGGAATGATTCCATATAACTTCACAGTGACAAGTCATTTCATCATCACTTCGGGGCTCTATTTTTCACTCTTTATTGGAATTAATATAGTGGGATCTCCAACAAATGGGCTTCATTTCCTTAGCTCCTCATTACCCATGGGAGTGCCACTGCCATCAACACATTTCTCAGTACTCCTTGAGATAATCTCTTATTGTCTCCATGCATTAACCTTAAGAATATGTTCATTTGCTAATATGACAGCTGGTTATAGTTTAGTCAAGATCTCAAGTGGGTTCGCTTAGACTATGCTATGTATGAAGAACATCATGTATTTCATAGGAGATCTTAGTCCTCTATCAATTGCTTTTGCACCAACTAGTATAGAATTAGGTGTAGCTATATCACAAGCTTATGTATTTACAATCTCAATTTATATTCACTTGAATGATGCTATAAATCTTCATCAATTTTCTTTGGCACATCAAATCCTCTCCCATAGTGGTAGATAGGGCTCATCATTTGAGATCCTTTCTATCCATCCCTTCTACTTGCCACTATAATCTAGTGAATTGAGGGGGGGAGGGAGCCCCATCTATCTATATGGGTGTCTCTCATCACTCATCAACTACCATAGTGGTAGACCCTTGGTTGAGCTCCTTTCTATCCTAAGCCCTGACTAACCCCCATCCCCACCACTATCTAGGTGATAGGCCTTTCTTCCTTTCTATAATCAAGTAAAATTGAGCTCCTTTCTTTCTCGATAGATTATAGTCTTTATGTATAGAGATCCCAATCAAGCATTTCTAAAATTTAATTGAAAGACTTTCTATATCACTCTCTATTCTATATTACTCTTTACAGGGTGGGTCATTCATGTATAGTACCCCTAGATAGAGTTGGGTACCAATTAGATATATAGGGCATGCCCTATATATCTATGGATGGGGGCCCTCTCTATTCTATGCCATTCAATCGATCATGTTACGTTCATGCAATCATAGGTTGTTAACTTGATGTTACATATAGAATAGAATAGATTCTAGATTCTAGGTTCTAGATATGGCAACCATGCTCTATAGCGGATCGAGTACCACCCATATAGATCTATAGGGTGAGTGGGAATACACTCTTGATATCAAGTGCTTACCTTCATATCACATATATCGAGTTAGAATATGAACTTGGTATTGTCCCCACTCACCCTAGAGATCTATATGGGTCCCCACTCATCACCCAATATAGTAACCAAATGACCCTCTATATATCTCCTAGATAGTTATATAGATAGGGCTCGAATCCCCTTTATATCTATCCACGAGATAGAGTTGCCATAGAAATGTCTAGGGGGCACCCCCCTCCCCCTCTAACTAGATGGGATAGGGTATTAATAATCCCATATAGATAGGGCCCCATGCCTGATTCCAGTCACCCCATGCCCGTATAGATCCTAAACCTGAATCCCCTCCCCTTCCCCCTCTATATATCTATATCCATGAGATAGAGTTTCCATAAAAATGTCTAGGGGGCACCCCCTCCCCCTCTAACTAGATGGGATAGGCTATTACATGCCTATATAGATATATAAGGCCCTAGCTCCCATGCCCATATAAATTAGATAAGATATATAGGGAGGGAGCCCCATGCTCATTAGGGCCCAGCCCCTAATGCCATCTAGATAGATAGGGTAGATCCCAACCCATCTAGATAGATAGGGTAGATCGCATCCCATCTAGATAGATAGGGTAGATCCAAGCCCTCCCCTAGATAGATAAGATAGACTCCTCTTAATTGGCCTAGATATCTAATCTATATGGGAGGGGGAGGTGCCCTATATATAGATTTGGTAGAGATCTACGTCTCTATATGCAAGCCATATCTATCTATAGGGCAAGTGAAGTGTTGTCTAGATCTCATTGAGTCTGGTCTATTATCAAAGAGACTAATCTATAGGGGAGCTATAGAGTGGATCCTATTTATCTATCTAGGGCCATCTATATATGTGCATATTAGGTCTAGAATCTAAGATCTAGAGGGGAGGGTGCCGACGGGTCCAGAGACTATGGGACTCTATGCTATGCATGTTGGGATGAGGGCTACTCTAGATTATTAATTATTAATTAGATAGGGGTATATAAATGGATAGGGGGCCCCTCTAGATATAGATGGGATAGATAAGGGAGCTTAGATATCTATCTAGGAGTGCCAAGATAATTCTATATGCTGTGTGAGACCCCTGCCCCTCCCCCTCCCCCTTTATATATATGGGATATGGGATATGGGTTAGATAGGCCCTAGCCAAATAGAATAGATAGGGCCCCCCTCTATATATAGATATATCCCTATCTAAACATTGGCATTGGGTCTAGATTCAGTTTAGATATGGGGTGGGGGGCATTGGCATTGGCAAAGGGGGCATCGGAGCATAACTATAGAGAGTAGAGTGGGAGTCTGCCAACCCCATCCATCTAGATGCCCATCCCCCATCTATATGTAGATAGAGATAGGGGGCCCTCGACCCCGCTTTATATAGATGGGGGTCCTATCTATATCTATATCTATATCTATCAAATCCAGCGATGAAGATAGATAGATAGATAGGGATGTTGATCTGCTTCCCTATCTGTCTATATCCACCTATATATCTATTTGGGGGGGCTATCCATCCATAGATCTAGATATATATCCTATATCAATCTCTACTCTATAGATGTTATTTGCCCCACTCTACTCTACCCTACTCTACTCTACTCGATACAGTCCCCATATATATATATATATATATATATATATATATATATATATATATATATATATATATATATATATATATATATCTTATATACTTGTATTCCCCCATCTATTTAAAAACCCTATAGATAGGATAGCCCCCATCTATAGATATCAAGCCCCTATCTATCTAAACCAGAATACAAAGGACTCTACCCCTCTCAACATCGAGAGGTGGTGCCCTAAATAGAGGGATAGATGGACAACATCCTAGATAGATAGGGCTTGGGACTACTCTAGCTGGGCATCCCCGACCATATATATATATATATATATATATATATATATATATATATATATATATATATATATATATATATATATATATATATATATATATATATATATATATATATATATATATATATATAGGGGGATCCCCTATCTATATAGATGGGGTTAGGCAAGGGAAGGGAGCCCCCCCTCCCCCCCTCTATATAGATTTTAGATGGGATAGATAGGGATTGCAAGGGTGAGGCAAGGGATATCAAACTCAACTCTATAAATAGAGATAGACAAGGGCATTCTGGGGCAGAGACTTGCCCAGAGTAGCCCCTATATCTATAACTACCATCTCACTCTTGATATCCCATGCCTTATCTAACTGGGGTATTTCTTTGCCCTGATTCCCCTAACTACCATCTCACTCAACTCTATATACGATAGCCCTAAATATATTGGGGGGGGCAGGGAGGGTAGTTATATAATATAGATAGGGGAATTTCCTTGCCCTAGGTAGATAGATAGGGCCATCTCACTCTTGATAGCCCATGCCCTATCTATCTAAGGCATCTCCTTACCCTGGGCCTTATCCATATATGATGTATGGGCCTTAGTTTGCTTCTTGAACCTCGTCTCCTACCTTGGGCCACTCTAAGAGATAGGGCCTCAGCCTCCCAGATAACTCTAACAAGAGTTTCTCCCTACCCTGAGTTCTTTTCTTCTATCTATATTGTTTATACCCAGGGAGATATATGGGTGGGGCAAAAGAAGGGTAGTTCTAGTTATAGTTATATATGGGGATGGGGAAATGCTTGATGTCATTCCCATTATTCATTCTATATAGGCTAGGATATATGCCCAACCCATCTGAGAACTATATATAACTTTGGGAGGCCGAGCCATATATATATATATATATATATATGGGGCCGTTTCCCCCCCATATATATAGAGTGGTGGGCATCTATAGAGAGAGGGGGGAAGGGGTATGGCCCCTTGATGGATGGACATTTGATTTGCTGATGCCAATGACTTCACTAGACTAGGATCTGGGATGGGCCATACTGATCTTTTGGCAACTGATCTTCTAGACCCTATATCTATAGGGAAACTGATCTTTCAGACCCTATATCTATAGGGCAACTGATCTAACTGATGGCCATATATCCATAGGGCATTCATCAGAGTGATGGATTGAGTTGATCAGTTCTATTCTATAGCTTATGAATGCCTTGCCTCTGAGCTATCATTTGGGGAGGGTCATATATAGATAAGATAAGATAAGATAATGGGGGAAGCTTAGAACATGGAGGGAGTACTATATCTGAGTATGTTGGCCCTATCTCCCTATCTCACTAGTTCCTAGGCCCACTCTATCTAGGGGCTCGATCGATGCTCTAACCCAACCCAAATCTATAATAGTTGCTTGGATTTAATACCAGTATAGAACGAGGTTCCAAACTCTAGTTCTTTCCTTGATCTCATCCTCAACTTAGACATACGTGATATGAGACATGATATGATGATATATCAAAGTCATTCTAGGTGATATGATATCGGTTGAGGTTCAGCTAAGAGTAAGTAAGTGAGTAAGTACCATACAATATAGTATAGTACAATACTATAGGAGAAGGGGGGGCAATTAAACTCTAGACTGTGAGGGCCCACATATAGATAGGAGGGTAGGGGCGGGGCCTATCTAATCTATAATTGGGGGGCCTCAACCCTCTATATATAGATGGGGTCTCTTTTAAATAACTCTATATAGGGCATTGCTCAACCCCATATATAGATAGAGGCTAGTGATTGATAGATATTCTATAGAGTAGAGCCTATATATCTATCTGCCCCACCTCTCTAATCTAAATCTATATATGATATGGGGTGCACCCCTCTCTATATATATGGTATGGGGAGTTAAATAGAGTTTAGTTTATATAGAGGGGGGGGAGGGGGGGAGGGGGCCAAGCCCTATACATCTATCCAGGTTAGATCTATCTAGGGGGGCAAGCCCTATCTATCTGGCCCCCCCAACCCAATATATAAATATAGAGCCCCAATCTATAGAGTAGATCAGATCTATATAGGGGGGAGGGGGGGCTATCTAGATATAGGAAACTCACTCCCATATAGAGTTTAGTTTATATAGAGGGGGGGAGGGCCATAAAAACTCTCCATATATATAGAAGGGGGCCCAAAAAAACTCCATCCCATCTATATAGAGAGGGGAGAGGGGGGCCACCCCACACCAAGTTGAGTTCCCTATATATAGAGAGGGGATAGAATCCCCATCCCCATCCCCATCCCATCCCATCCCATCCCATCCCATCCCATCCCATCTATATAAAGAGGGAGAGGGAGAGGGGGCCCACCCTCTAGATTTAGATTTAATGGGTTCTATCTTTGGAGGAGGGCCCCAAGATAGGGGTTTTTGGCCCAATAGAGAGTTTCTTTGGCCCTCCCCCCTTTATATATAAATAAACTAAACTAAACTAAACTATAGATGGGAGTTAGTTTAAAGTTTAGAGTTATTCTAGTTATAGATAGTCTACTCATCTAGATCGAGGACCCCTTGATTGAGGACCCCATCCCCATCTATATAGAGGGAAGGGGAGGGAAGTTAAGGGTGGCTATATCTAATTGGTGACCCAACTCTAGCTAGGGTTGCCATATATCATATTGTATAGATATAGAGGGTGCCAACTAGAAACTAAACTCTATATAGCCGTATAGCTGCCCTTGACCTTTCTTTGGTCAAGTGCTCTCCAAGGGGTCAAGCTACACATGCATCATCTCAGCCATTTGTATACATCAACCCATCATATTACGTATTACATATGTAATATGATTGATTCATTCATGTGCTAGTCAAGAGTCATGTGTAGTGGTCAGTTTAGAAGAAGTGGTCTAGTTTCATGTGGTGATTGCCAGAATGGGGAGGGGGAGTAATAGATAGATGTTGGAGCCTA
>JARHVA010001918.1:1340000-1360000 GCA_037957365.1 Torreya grandis
GTGAATATCGAAGCCATATATCTATCTATTCTCTGATTCATCTTCATCTATATACATAACATGATGATGGGTGGGAGCATATAGGCCCTATCTATCAAATCAATTATATATAGGGGGCCTCTCTATTCTATATATAGACTCCTTATATATAGAATAGAGAGGGGCGGCCCACTTTCTAGCTTGCCCAACTCACTATAGAATTATCTGGCTTGCCCAACTATAGTGGGGTTGGTGAGGGCCTATATATCTATATCTGTATGGCCCCACCATATTCTATTCTGGGCCAATGGGCTAAATAGATATAGTGGGCCTTCCTGAACCCTTACCTTTGGGAAGGGAGCCTTATTTACTCTGATGGCAAGGACCTATCTATTCTATGGGCCAAGGGCTAGTAGGCCCCCCCTCCCCCCCTTATATATAACTAATCTAATAAATAGGCCTTGCCCCACCCACCCCCCACCCCATATAAATTAGATATAGAGGGTCCATCTCTACCCCCTACTCTATAGAGAGGGGAGGGGGACCCCCTCTCTATATGTCAATTCTATAGAGTCAAGGAAGATTTATATATATGGATGGGGGGATATAGCCCATATCCTAAGATATAGAGGGAGGGGAGGGTGCTGACCGGCCCAGAGACTATATAGACTTCTAAATCAGGAGGCTGAGGGCCCCTATCTCTACTCAATCCCATATCTACTTGAAATAGATAGAAAATATATATAGGGGGTGCCCCTCTAACTCTATCTAACTCCCTATATTCTATATATAGAGGGGGTGAGCATAGAAAAATCTATCTAGATGGGATAGATAGATGGGTTCACTATGCTCACCCCCTCTATATATAAGGAGCCCCAATAGATAGAGTAGATCATATCAGATATATATAGGGGGGAAAAGAAACTCCCCCTCATCCTCCCCCTCCCCCTCCCCATCCCCATCCCGATCCCATATATATAGAGAGGGAGAGGGAGAGGGAGAAGGGGGCTAAAAAAACTCTCTATTAGGAGGGGCTCGGTATAGATTAGAGTTTATATAGAGGGGGAAGGGGAGTTTGCTATGCTCACTCCATAGAGAAATTAGAGAGAGGGAGTTAATATGATAAATAGAGATAGAGATAGTGATAGAGATAGAGATAGAGATAGAGGGTTATTCACTACGATCACCCCATAGAGATATTAGAGAGAGGGGGGCATATATCTATATAGGGCCAGCTACCATATAGAATCTAGAATCTATATAGAGGGGTAGGGGCTTTGCCATATATATATATATAGGGGATCCCATGAGAGAACTCCATATAGAGAAGATATAGGGGCTCTCCCAACTCAGTCGTATCACATATATAGTAGATGGATGATGGCAGATCATATAATAGATGGATATAGATCTAGCTCCATAGATATATAGGGCCTCCCTAGATAGATATATAGGCTCCTCCCCCTCGGCCTCCCCTGAGAACAGAATAGAGTTGGAGCCATATCTATCTATCAACCCGATGGAATGGCCCCATCTATAGAGAAGAGATCTAGGTGGGTGCCATATATAGATAGGGTGCCGAATTGACTCTATATCTAGAATATAGACTCGATCATAGTCTTGAAATGGAATGGTTCTTAGCTCATAGCATAAATTTCTCCATCTCTAACTGAATTAATATAGTTAATAGTTAGAGTCTGATGTGCATGTGATATCTCCTTTCCCTAAATGAAGTGAGCACATAAATGTATCATATCGGTTGAGTCCCTCAATTTATCTATCAAGTGCCTACCCCATATATAAAGTGTTTTTCCTTCCCATAGATAAGGGGCAACTGAGTCCCAGTTCTCTATATAGGGCCAATGGCCTATATATCTAGGGGGCCCAAATCCAACAATAGAGAGTCTATCTATATGAATAAAGTTAGAGTTTAGAGTTCTGGGGTGACTCAGCCCCCTCAATGAAATTAATGATCTAAATCCCCATTAAACTCAACTCAACTCAACTCAAATCAGCTCAACTTATATGGCCTGGGGCCCCCATTAAACTCTATATGGTAGTTTAATGAGGATTTAAATCATAGAGAGGGGGGAGGGGCTCTCTCTATATGGGGAATTGATAATGGGGCACACCCATTGATCCAAATAAGAGATATAGGGTTCACAGAGCATAGAACATAACCTACTTTCTGCCATTCTATTCTATCTAGACACATGAGCGATGAGGAATGCATCTGACATCCCAATGAGAAATAGACTCTCGATGCCCCTACTAACCTATAAACATAGCCAGATAGATATATAGGGGATACTCCATCTATACTTAGTTTAGTTTAGTTTATATGGGGTGCCAAAGACATCCATACAATGGGGGTGCCAATGCCAATAAACTCTATCTCTATCTCTATCTCTATCTCTATCTCTATCTCTATCTCTATCTCTATCTCTATCTCTATCTCTATCTCTATCTCTATCTCTATCTCTATCTATATCTCTATCTCTATCTCTATCTATATCTATATACTGTGGGGGGTGGTAGGGCCTATCTAATCTATAATGAAATAAAACTCTTGTGAAGATGAATGAGGCACAAGAGACACACTCTTCTTGATGAACAAATGAATAATAGGGTGCACTCACACATACATCAAGGCCCTTTTTAGGTTAAAGGTTGACCACATATATCCTCTCCCCTAATGGCCCCAGATAGATATAGACTCGACCTACATCCGATTCCACTTTCTACCTCTAGATCCAACTCGACAATGAATATATACCCCATTATTCCCATATATAGATAGAGATAGGGCCCATAGATATCTATATAGGGTTGGCCATGTTGTCCCTATCACCCTATTGTTTAACAAAATTCCAACCCCCACCTATACATCTATCTAGCCCATTCAAGGCCCCTCATCTCTATTCTCCCTGGCTTGGATGGGAGAGATCAAGCTAAGTCACCATCTTGTTTTGAGAATAGAGACAAGGGCAGGTGGGTTTCCTCATTCATTGTCTTACCCTATGCATATATGGATATGGGGCCACCCCTATATATCTATGGAGGGAACCTATGTGCTTAACTGGTAGGGTCAGGTTGAGAGGTTGGGGTGGGTAGGGCACATTGACAGTGCTCGCTCCAGATCTATATCTATGGGGTACCCTATATATCTATATGGGAAAGGCACTCTATTCCATATCCTTTCTATGGGGATAGCATAGTGAACTCTATATCTAAACTAAATTTATATTGCCCTATCTAGATAACTCATATAAGACAGGGCATCTAGGCACAACTCTAGAATAGACCATCTCAGTCTAGTCTATCATAATGGGCACTTGGATGGACATCCATATAGGGGGCACTTGACTCAATAGATAGATAAAGCACTTGGGGATCACAGATAATGACCCATTTGAGGTATTCACTAGCACTCTTCCATCTCATGAGGGGGACACTCCTATAGACTTAGACTAGATAATGGGGATGGTTAGGTTGTAAAGCACTTGGTACTCAACCGCACTATCTATCTATATAGGGCAACACTTAGCTCTCCCAGTGATTAGAATTTTGAGGTCAAGGTCGAGATCTAGATCTATATAGAAGGGAGGGGTCTGCATCATGGATTGGTTACTTGAACTCTATATAGAATAGAACTTGCATTACATGGTCATGGTATAGTCTAGTTTATATACCATGGTTATGAGTTGAATTGCTGAAGTGCCCTACTCTCTAGATGGGCGAGGGGAGGGGATTACCATGTACTACAATCTTAGGGATAGTCAGATTATTGGTTATTCCCTACTATTTAGATGGGAGAGGGGAGGGGATCACCATGGACCATGAAATTCTCTCCAATCTGGGATTTGATTGAATCACTTGAAAATGAGTCAACCTTGGACATGTTGATTTGAACGAGTCGTCATGTTCTCATTCACATGAATGACCCCAAACTCTTTGAGATGAGAGAGATCTATATATGGGAGATGTAAGAGTAGAATTGATGTAGATGAGGGCGGCTCGGTGTCATCACCCTCTAGTTCTATCAAAATTGATGTGGATGAGGGTGGCTCGATCTCAGTGCCCTCTAGTTATTTCTAGATAGGGTGGGGCCTCTCTATATATGGGGTGATAGGATATATCCATTTGGGGGTGGTTACAGCTATATATAGTCATAGTTAGCACCCCTATAGATAGATAGATAGATAGATAGATAGATAGATAGATAGATAGATAGATAGATAGATAGATAGATAGATAGATTATTAATTAGATATGGTGACGGCCCCAGATAGATATTATATATATAGATGGCTCTTGATTTCTTGATTGATGCCTATAGATAAGATCAAATCAAATCAAATCTATATGGAGGGGAAGGGCCCCTATCTATATCTATATCACTATCACTATCACTATCACTATCACTATCACTATCACTATCACTATCACTATCACTATCTATATCTATATCTATATCTATATCTATATCTATATCTATATCTATATCTATATCACTATCACTATCACTATCTATATCTATATCTATGGTCATGTATAGATCTCTATATCTATATGGGACTAGAGAACACAACTCATAGATGGATCTTGACCTGGTTGATACTATTATATTATATTATATTATATTATATGTGTATTAAAACATCTATCTATCTATCTATGGCCGACCTAGTTATTAAGATAAGATATATAGGCTAGGTTTGGTTTCTAGTTGCTACTCCATTAACAACCAGGTCACCCTCTCCCACATAGAGAGGGGTCAAGCATCATCAATCACCATCAGTCGACCCCCCGTCTATGGGTCTGTTCGTAAGATGGCTAGTCATCCTTTCTATTCTCTATAGCCTAGCCTGATCTAGAAAATATATCTATAGTGGCCCAACCCAAATAGATAGATAGATAGGGGAAACCACGATAGGGCTAAGGCTAGGCTATAGTGGAGCAACCGGGCCCAATCGATAGATTCTACCCAAGTTTCTAAGATTAGATAGGGTTGTTGATCTCTCTATCTATCCATACCAGTTGCTACTCTTCTCTCTAGGGGGTTAGTTAGTCTTATAGAGTGGGCCTATCTAAGACAAGCCATCTAACCTGGTTGCTAGTATACCCACCCCAACCCAGTTACTAGTTGATAAGAGATAGAGATAGAGATAGAGATAGATCCCATATAGTGCCATATCTATAGATAGGCTCAACCTGAATAATAGAGTAGCATAGCAATCTAGATGGTGAGGGGGTATATGCAATCGAGGTCCATCTATTCTATATCTATGCTGATTGCTCCACTCTCTAATCTATGTTGGGTCCCTGAGAGATATATAAGAAGCAACCAGGAAGTGGATATCTATATAGATATATAAAGTAGATGGATAGAGATAGTGGAGCAACTCAATTGAGCCCCTATATATCTATTTATCTATCTATCTATATACATACTACACGAGACATATATAGATAGGGGTATATAGATGGATAGGGGCCCCCTCTATCTATGGGAATGGGATATGTAGGGGATCTTATCTATCTATCTAGGAGTGCTTCACTAACACCCCCCTCCCCCTTTAGAACTATGTCTATGGGATATGGGATAGATAGGGGTATATAAATGGATAGGACCCCCCTCTCTATATATAGATGGGATCTATAGGGAGCCCTCTATATAAACTAGGAGTGCCAAGATAATTCCCATCTATATATAGAGGGGCTATGCTCCATAATTAAGATAGGGGTATACATATGGATAGGCCCCCCCACCTCTCTCTCTCTCTCTCTCTCTATATATATATATATATATATATATATATATATATATATATATATATATGGGATATATCCAAGCCCTATCTATATAGATATGGGAAATATATCTAGGGGAGGGGGGAGGGCCAAAAAAACTCTATCTTGGGGGAAGGGTAGATCTATCTCCACCCCAGAGGAGAGTCTACCCTCTAGATAGATAGGCCCATCCTGGTTGCTAATAGAGCAACTCTCTCTTTGGCCCTATATCTCTCTAAACTCTACCCATGGATAGCCAGAGTGGATTAATTTAATTGACAATGAAACGCTATATTAGGATTAGATAGATATATAGGCATATGGGGTGGATATATATATATATATATATATATATATATATATTATGGGATATATCAAGGCCCTATCTATATAGATATGGGCAAATATATCTAGGGGAGGGGAGAGGGAGGAAGGGGGAGGGGGGAGGGCCAAAAAAACTCTATCTTGGGGGGAGGGTGGATCTATCTCCACCCCCCACCCCCCCAAGATAGAGTTTTTTTGGCCTTCCCCCCTCCCCCCTCCTCCATCCCCCCTCCCCTAGATATATTGCCCATATCTATATAGATAGGGCCTTGATATATCCCATATATATATATATAGGGCCAAAAAAAATCTATCTTGGGGGGAGGGCAGATCTATCTCCACCTCAGAGGAGAGTTTACCCTCTAGATAGATAGGCCCATCCCAGTTGCTAATAGAGCAGCTCTCTCTTTGGCCCCATATCTCTCTAAACTCTACTCGTGGATAGCCAGAGTGGATTAATTTAATTGCCAATGAAACTCTATCTAAGGATTGGATAGATATATAGGCATATGGGGTAGCCTATAGAGAGATATGGGACCTTCCCTGCCTCTCTAATCTATTCTAGATAGGCTAGGGAAGCATCCATTCCAGGTTCACCCAGAGTGGATTAATTTAAGTGCCAATGAAACTCTATCTCAGGATTGGATAGATATATAGGCATGGGATGGCCATATCTATTCTATGGGCGACCCAAGCCACATGGAATCTAAAGGCTAGGGAGGCATCCATTCAATGGATAACCAGATATATAGATATAACTCTAGAGGGGGACCCATAGAGATCTATATGCACGAGATGGCCATATCTATTCTATGGGTGACTTTCCTTCTTTGTATTGTACTATACTATATAGAGTGAGACTAGGCCTCTCTTATTTCTTTCCTTTAGACCTCTATGTACCAAAGAGAAGTGAATTATATACATCACATGAATTTGTAGTTAGTTTAGTTTAGTTTAGTTTAGGTAGGTTTAGGTTTATAGATAGAGAGGTTTAGTTTAGAGAGTAGAGGTTTAGGTTTAGTTTAGAGAGTAGAGGTTTAGTAGAACTAAACTAAACATATAGACAACCATACTAAACTCTAACTCTCTAAACTAAACCTCACCTATAGACAACTAAACTAAACCACTACTCAGGTTTAGTTATAAACTAAACCTAACTAAACTCAACTAAACCTATAGACATACTAAACTCTAACTCTCTAAACCAAACCTCACCTATAGACAACTAAACTAAACCACTACTCAGGTTTAGTTATAAACTAAACCTATCTAAACTCAACTAAACCTATAGAAAACTAAACCTAACCTATATAAACTAAACCTAAACTAAGTAAAACAAAAAAAGATGTTTAGTTTAGAGAGGTTTAGTTTTAGGTTAGAGAGTAGAGGCACTAACTTTAGGTTTAGTTTAGAGAGTAGAGGCAATAATAAAGAGTTTTAGTTTAGGTTTAGTTTAGAGAGGTTTAGTTTTATTTTAGAGAGTAGAGGCACTAATAAAGAGTTTTAGTTTAGGTTTAGTTTAGAGAGGTTTAGTTTTAGTTTAGAGAGTAGAGGTACTCTCATCTCCTCTCCTCTATAAAATAAACCTAAACCTAAACCTAAACCTGATGAGAGTAGTGGTTTAGTTTAGAGAGTTTTAGGTTTAATTTAGAGAGTAGATGCACTCTCGATTTAGTTTAGAGAGGTTTAGGTTTAGTTTAAATAGTAGAGGCACTAACTTTAGGTTTATTTTAGAGAGTAGAGGCACTAATAAAGAGGTTTAGTTATAGATATGTTTAGTTTAGAGAGGTTTAGGTTTATTAGAGGCACTAGAGGTTTAGTTTATCACCCCCGGAGGGGGGTTAGGTTAGGGGGGACTAAAGATATCTCCTCTATAAACTATAGGTGTTAGTTTAGTTTAGATAGGTGAGGTTTAGGTTTAGTCTAGTTTAGATAGGTGTTAATTTAGTTTAGTTTATATAGGTGTTAGTTTAATCCCTCTCCTAAACCTTGTTATATCCCCCCTTTGGTGGGTAGGGGGGTAGGGGGGATATAATTATCTTGTGTCTTAGTTTAGTTTAGATAGGTGTTAGTTTAGTTTAGTTGTCTATAGGTGTTAGTTTAGTTTAATTTAGATAGGTGTTAGTTTAGTTTAGTTTATTTGTCTATAGGTGTTAGTTTAGTTTATATAGGTGTTAGTTTAGTTGTCTATATAGTAGAGTTTAGTAGAGTTTAGGAGAGTTGTCTATCTAGATAGGTTTAGTAGAGTTTAGTAGAGTTTAGTTGTCTATAGTTAGATAGGTTGTCTATAGGTATTAGTTGAGTTGTCTATAGGTGTCAGTTTAGTTTATATACATGTTAGTTTAGTTTAGATAGGTGTTAGGTGAGGTTTATATATCCCCCCTCCAAGGGGGTAACAGGGTAGATTAATATTTATAGGTGTTAGTTGAGTTTAGATAGGTGTTAGTTTAGTTTAGTTTATACAGGTGTTAGTTTAGTTTATAGAGGTTGTCTATAGGTGTTAGTTTAGTTTAGATAGGTGTTAGTTTAGTTTAGAGAGGTTGTCTATAGGTGTTAGTTGAGTTTAGATAGGTGTTAGTTTAGTTTAGTTTAGTTTATCTATAGGTGTTAGTTGAGTTGTCTATAGGTGTTAGTTGAGTTTATATATCTCCCCTCCAGGGGGTAGGGGGGATCTTAATCTTTATATATCCCCCCCCTTCGAGGGGGTAGGGGGATCTTAATCTTTATAGGTGCTAGTTGAGTTTATCTAGGTGTTAGTTGAGTTTAGATAGGTGTTAGTTGAGTTTATCTAGGTGTTATTTTAGCTTAGTTTTGTTGTCGATAGGTGTTAGTTTAGTTTAGTTTAGTTTAGATAGGTGAGGTTTAGTTGTCTATAGATGTTAGTTTAGTTTATCTAGTAGTTAGTGTAGTGACACTAAACCCCACCTATCTATACCTTCCCTAAACCTTACCATCCCTCTCCTAAACCTTACTATCCATTCCCTATACCTCTCCTCTCTATCCATTACCTCTAATAAACCTTACAAATATGACGGTTAGACTGTAATTGCAAATGCACATTCAAAAACTCACCTATAACCTTGACTTCATATTTATCTAATTGAATCAAAATCTTATTAGATTTGATAGGAGTTAGACCCAACATTTTGCACCTTCTTAGAGTAATGACATTTTTAGATGCACTAGAATCAACTAAGAAAGTATGCATATTATTTTCCAAGATTTATAAATTGAACAAAAAAGGGCACTTCTATCTTAGTTTTGTGTACGACCACATTGGTATTGGCTTGACCCTTTTGTTTAGGCTGGATACTCTCATCATTGAGAGATTTGAGGAACAAGTCTCTTTGTTAAGTTATCATATCTATCTTATAAAGCATAATATTGGCCTTAATATTTTTCATGTCCTCCATGATGTTGTACCTAGTCTTGCTCATGGGAGGCTGACTATCATTGGCCTTAGGTGGAGGAGTCTTTTTATTTGCCTTTGGATCTAGGGGAATATTAGGATTATTAGGTGGAGTGGAAGTCATTAAAGTATGTTGAGTCTTATTCCTTGGGGCATAGTTAGACTTATAAAACTATTGGAATGCTTAGACATCATTGACATTATCTTTTAGTTTATTATCCTCTACCTTTGGGAATTCCATAGTCTTTAGAACCATAGTAGTGTAAGGGGACTTTGAGGAGCTAGGGAAATTAGTATGAGTTGAGGAATTTGAGTTTTTGAGAAAAATATCATATTCATCCATCTCCTTTTAGAAGATCCCAAAATTATGGTAGAATCTGATGCAGTCCAACTCTCCATGTTGAGATGTGTTATACACCTTACACCAGTTTAAGAGAGTAATATCTAGTAGATTTATCTCAGGAAACATATTTGTATTTGACTAAATTTACTTCCTAGTACTATTATTGATCATAAATTACATTGGTAAGTTTGGCTTGAGGAAGGATTACCACATTTAACTCCTTACTTGTCTTTGCAGTTCAAAAAAGTAATTTGGAAGCCTTTAGGCCATTCTTTGAATATCATCTAATTCAGGTTTGGGTGGCTCTTGGGGAATGGTCTGAGTTCTATTAATATCAATCAGGACCAAATATTAGGAATATGGTTATTATGTAGAATCATTTACTATAAGATTAAATAAAACAAGGTGATGATTAGGAACAACTTGAGCTAATGGAAGCTAGTTTGTGATTGGGAAAGGATAGGTCAAGGGAACATTGTATTGAACATTTAGAATGTCATTGGGAGCAATCATGGGTGGCATATAGTTTAAAAGGATATTGAGCACATTCCCTTAAGGATTGAGCTACTTATCAACATTAGTTACTTCTAAATATGCTAGTGGTAGAACATTCATAGCTGGGTATCTACAAATAAATATTATAGTTCATGAGTCAAGAGCATTTTTGAACATCTCTAAGGCAAGATAAGCACTAGGCCTATAAAAAATAGATAATCTGGCTTACATATTTTAGATCTAGGAAATGAAATTTCAAATATGCTTGTTTGTCTCTCTCTTCATGATGGAAAACTATTGATATAATACACTTGGTTCCACTACTTATCCAAAATAGGACAAAAAAACATTGTTTAATTACTCCCAATTGTTAATGGAATTCAGTGGGAGATTAAGAAACCAATCATATGTTTCATACCAAAATATAAATGAGAATAACTTACATGCCATATCTTCATGTTCAACATTCAATTGTCTCAAGGATGTCTTGTAGAATATGATCTCCTATAGTTTTTCCCATATTAGGGGTGATCTTTGGAAGATAGCATTCTATATTTCTTTGAAAATCATATACATCACCAGACACATTAATATTATAACCTGTTAACCATGATAATACCATTGGAACATGTCTATGGAAAATAGGTTAGGGAAACACTAAGGCTAAGAAGGCTAATTCTCTAGGTCACGGTCTACCTTAGTCTAATCTTTGTATTATATTTATTTGAATGGGGAGAAAACCAATATTCTATAGCTTTTATCTACTATTATACCATGTAATCTATGATGAAAGAGCTAAAGTGACAAACCATAGTTAAGAAAGTGATGCAATTAACCTAATCTTGAAATAACTTGAAGTACACTCTGATAGTATTAAAATGATCTTTCCATTCCAAACATGTTACATGAAGCTTAAGAAATTTAAAAAACTAACTACTCAAAAAAAAATCAATCTTGACTGATTTGAATCTAATGACAAACTTGAAGTCCCAAAGTTCAAGGCCCTCTTCCTAGTGCCAGTAAGTGTTGGTCTCGACAAGTCGCTCACCCTCATAAGTTATTCATTAGATTGGATATTTTTAGAAATAACTTGAGGATAAAATATAATAGGATAGATTACCCTTGTTTTTAGGATCTATTAGTGATCTAAGGGATAATATTTCACCAAATGAACATAGTATGGGCAAACATATAAACTGTTTCACCAAAGGCTCACACTTAGTTATTAATTTAGAATATTTAGTGGGTTACAAGTATGGTCAAAATTATATAAATATATTTTTAGAGGGCAAGGTAATCACTTGTTAAAAAATAAAAGGAGCAAGATAGGGTAGGTCATATAATTATTTGCGTGTGAATATGCCAAACTAGTTAATGATAATAACTCATCAAGGCTCATTTGGATAAAATAAACCATTATGTCATTAGTATATCTAATACACAAAACACAATGACATGGCATGAAATATTATGAGGTTAAATAAAATGGAAACACTTCATCCACAATCTTTTGTCTAAAAAAATGTAATTAGCAATTAGCAAAGTGCAAACCATAGCCAATAACATTTTAGAGTAGAGAGAAAAGATAAAGAGAGTGAATTTAATCAAGCTAGTAGATAACAATTCAATTGTATTTCTATTAGTAGTCTAAGACAATAATAATTTTTGCAACATCATTCATAATTGTATTCAAATAATGGAAGATAAGTAATGCATAAATAGAGTCACAATTATAGGTGTATTATTGCTAGCATTTAGGTAGAGACTTAGTGCAAAATATCTCACTATTATAAAAATAAGCACTGGGATTAAATAGACCAACTCAAAATCATGTTTATTAATTTCATTTAGCTTCAGTAAGTTATAAAAATCAGATTTGAAAATTTAATTCCAAGGACACCATTCACTACAAAGATGAACAAATTAGCTTGTCACTACCACAATTAGTTCAGACATGACATTCTCCTTTTTTTGGAAAATATTTTTAGTTGAATGTCTTCTTTGTCTCTTGTCTCTATGAATCTCTATGTAGGAATTCGATTAATTCCAATGCTAACATATTTCTCTCTATTCCACTTGGATTATCCATAAAATTACCATGTTCTTGAATGGATTGAATAATAATTATGAAGATAGTTGTAACAACCTCCTACCTTGGTCTTTGAAGCCACTATAGACCAATGTTCATTAATTAGGCACAAGGAATTAGTTTGGATTGCATTGGAAATACCAGCCATCCATACTTATGCATAATCAGTTACTACCCCATTTTAATGTTAAGTTTGAATTCTATGCTCTTGGCATAATCCCACTATGCACATCATGATAATTATTCCCATATTGTTCATGATTTGGTTGATTTACGATTTAATTTTGTAAATCAAATTGAATGTACAATCCATTCTGGGCATTTGATAATTTTGATAGACTAACTAGAAATTAATTTTATGCTCATGCCTTAATCGATACAATATCAATATGTCCTTTATTTACATGGTCCATTACACATGGATTCTTATTGGATCCCCCTCTAGTTTTCCCTTTTTTCACGGTTTTTTTTCTATAGGCCTTGTTTTAACTCTTGACAGCTCATTGTAATCTATGGTTTTTAGCTCTAACCTTTGGTTTTATTCACTTCATGGCCATGAGGCCTCTCTTCTCTCTTCTTGGTCTCTGGTTGGGCCTCTATGATATGATAACTATTTCATTCATGAAGCAATGTGATCATGCCACATAGTGATATCCCATTCACTTAGATCTTGGCTAGCATTTAAATTTTTAGAGACCATCCCATGATAGAAAAGTAGCAAGATCTCACCATGTGACATCATCCAACTCATTAGCTTACTTAGAGGATCTATGCTCTATATGAACATCTCTAAGATAGAGGAGTAGTGAGATGATGCCATATTGTATGATCTCACCAATATACTAGCCTAGAGGCATTGTAATGGTACATTTATCTCCAAGATAGTGGACAATTGGGATTGTGCCACATAGCATCATCCCACTAACCTGATATCTTAGAGAATTGTTGGCATCATAACCCTATTGAAAAACATTGAATAAAATTGACTCTAAGTCTTAAAAGACTTTTGAATAGGCTTGAGACTATTAGGAGAGTGACATGTCATGATGGACACCTTTAAAGAGAAATGGATAAGTCCCACTGAGAAAAAAAGTGACAAGTGGCTCTGGGTGAATTTTTTAAAGTCAATTAAGTGTCAAAAATATTTTTCAAATGGGCCTGGGCCATCGAGAGCCATGATAAGTCACCATGTGGTGCTAGGAAAAACATAGGCACATGTGGGAAAAATATAAAAGACATGATTAATAACTTTGAATTAGAAGCCGATAGCTAAGCATTTAAAGTTAAACATCTAGGATAATTCAAATTCACATAGCTAAGTCTCATTAAATACAATGAAGGGATGTGAAAACTTAATGAAAGAAAACCATTCAAAATCAACTTTCATCTAGTTTAATGAAATCATCTAAGGTAAAAGATGAGGATGAGGAAATTTATAGTCAATTTAGATTAAAATAAAATGGTAATGGATTCAATTGCTTAGGAAAATGAGTAATAAAACTCTAAAATAGGTAGATACTTTTCATCTAAAGACATGTTATAAAATGTGTTTCATAACACAAGTAGAAAAAAGACTAATACTTAATATATTGATGCAAATTCAATCATTAAAATGAACTCAATGCTAGATAAAAGTTTGGATTGAACTGAAGAAATGCAAAGACATTAAATTAAACTCATTCAATAACTTGTAACTAATAACCTAGTACATTTCTAAGAAGGTTGATTAAGCAAGCAAACACAATGAAATCATAAAATGTACAAGACTAGACTCCAAAGAAAAAGAGGGTCCCCGTTTTCATCTTGAAAAATGTGACATGTTGGATCCCAAGACCCTTATTTCAATCTTCTTGTAACTCCATGACTCACAAAAAAATTAGGGTTAATGAAAAAACCCCAAAATTTTAAAAACTCATGCAAAAATAATCAAAACAATCCAAAATTTTGATTGTATCTTCCATGTATGATAGTAGAATTTTATTTAAATTTTGGTGAAAATTTATGAAATTTTTGACATATAGATCAAATCTATGAAAATAATAATATTTTTAATAAGTCACTTAAAAAATCATCAAAAAATATAAAATTTTGTTTGTATCTTTTTTGTATGATGATATTATATCAACTAAAATTCCATACATTCTTGTAATTTTGGTAGGTATAAAATTTTTATTACAAAACTTAAAATAGCAATATCTCTCTCAAACCATATCATAAACCCTCAATTTTATTTTACTATGACTTCCATGAAATATATCCAACTTTAGTTTAATTTTTTTTCAAAAATATGCAATAGATTGAAAGATACAAGTGATTTTAAAAATTGAGGGTGTGCCCACAATATTTACCTGAATTGATGCTCTGATACCAATTTTTATGATCCACATCTATACTATTTTAATTATTCAAAATATAATGTAGATAAACATAACACAATATATATTTGTTCACCAAGATGTCTAAATATTCAATAGATTTAGAAATAGAATAATTACCCTAAGGGAAAAACACAATACAATACTCCTTTAGGAAGGAGTAACTCCATAATGCCACTTTAATGGGACAACCTCAAATTTCCTTCTAACAATAAAAGACTCAACACTTGATTGATATTATTTATAATGATATTCATCTCTTGGGTATATACGTGGAGTTGGGGGACAACTCCATGGACATTTACCATAATGCAATCATGTAATTTCAATAACATGATCATGGTATTGACATTAAATGATAACATTATTTAATTTATGAATCGGTAATTACCAAGCCATAATGTAATCATGTTAATACATTACATAATCATTTTATTGTAAAAGAAATAACGCAATCATGTTTTTGGTTTTTTTCATAGAAAATCATCTGAACATGTACATGAAACCAATCTTGACTTGAAGCTTATATTTACTAATTTAAATGTTACTTTAAATTTATTTTAGTAAATATAAGAAATTAGGGTCACTCTGAATTTAATAGAGTTGGTCTCACAGCTACATGCTTTAAGATGTGAAAAATAGTTTTTAAAAATCCAATTTGGCTTGTACTTAGGCATTTTTAGGGTCTAAGTATTGAACCTAGGGATTTCAGGGCATAAATTTTGTAATTTATGTCCATTTTTGTTCAACATATAGTATTTTTTTAAGTTTTTGTGCCTTCTAGATTACTTCTTAGCATTTATAAGAGTCTTAGGTTTTTCAAAGTTGAAGTTTTCAAACCACTCACATTAAACTTGATCCAAAGTGGTGTGATTCAGGTAACATAGGTCATATTGATGACCAAAACACATCAAATGACCACTTTGTCTTAATTTCACTTTTTCCTCATCCTTTCCTCATCCATGATCACTTCCTAATCATCCCTCATCACCCCTAGTCACTCTTTCCTTATTCCTCATTATTACTAATCACTCCCTCATTGGCCCTCATCATCTCTAATCCCTCCATCATCATCCATGATTACTCTCTAATTGACCCTTCATATCTTATATCATCCCTAATCACTCCCTCCTCATCCTTGTTCATCCCTAATCACTCCTTCATTGAACCTCACCATACCTCATCATATTTAATCACTCCCTCATCATCTATAATGAATCCATCATTAGCTTTCACCATACCTCATTATCCTTAATCACTCCCTCTTCATTCCTAATCACCACTTCATCATTCCTCATCATCCCTAATAACTCCCTCATCATATCTCATCATATCTAATCACTCTATTATTGACCCTCACCATTCCTCATTATTTATAATCATTCCCACATCAACGCTAATCACTCCCTCATTCACCCTCACCATACCTCATCATCTATAATCATTGATTCATCATCCTTCATCATCTTTAATCCTTCCTTCCTCATTTGTCATCACCCCTAATCACTCCCTTATCTTTATTAATCACTCCCTCATTGACCCTCACCATCCCTCATCAGCACTACGTAATCCCTCCTTATCCCTCCTTATCCTTAATCACTCCATCCAATACCTTGATGGTGGTATTTTGTTGGTATTTTATGTTTCTAGCATAAAATATAAGACATAGTGATCAAAATGATGTGAAGGCAAATTTGAAACACAAATATTTAGCACCTATGAAAAAATATTGTTATATTAAAAATGATGTAATTCATAATTGAATATATACTATAAAAAGAGAAGTAAGTAAAACCATCATAGCCCCAAAAATGGGCACTAAATATGAAGATCACCAAGCTAAGTAATTTCATACAACCAATCAATTGCTTTCCATATGAGGACATTTTATGATTTAAATAATTACATTGAAGGCATTTTATTTGTATGTATATTTATTGAGTCATCATACTAGAGAGTGAAAATAATTTTCAAATAATTAGAACAATTAGTCCATGATTAGAAAGTGGTTCTTAATTCATAACTTCAATATTCAATCCAATGAATAATGTCACACTATGAACTCTTTACTTACATAACTCAAGAAGTGGGTACAAGTTACCTATCACTACAAAAAGTTAAGCAAATAATATATTATGAACCCAATGTTATGCTTTGTATTACAAATATCTCTACTTCTAATTAAAAAACATTATATGAATTAAAAATATTATTTCATTAAAAAATGGAGATCAACGGTGAACCAATAGACTCCATCATTTCTAATGGAAGTTAGAAGAATTTAATTTATCATAAAACATATTTTCAAAAATTAAACTTGAAATTGATGCATCATCCATAACCATACACTAGTGTATGGTCTAGTGTAGGCCTTGTGAAATGAATCACATAGTTATGTCACTTGGTGTATAAAATCAAACATTTAAAAGTTGCAATCCTTTATGGCATCTCACCATTAGAAGTATGTGATGTTTTACATGTGGTCAACCATACATTTACTATTGAAATGTTGTGATAGATTATCATGATATGAAATACTATATATCTTAGTTCATAATCTCTCAGTCATTAGTGTTAGGAAGTGCAAGAATCTTGTTAGTTCTAGTAATAAGTATACCCTTGATGGTAAGAATTAAATGTAATAATATCCTTATGGAACCATATCATAGTGTGGTTTATCCAACAATAATAAAGATAAAATAATTAAACCTTAAAGTAGATGAGTACAAGGATATCTATTATTCACCTAAATAAGTTCCTTTATATTGTACATTAAACAATAATCTTGATTTTATCCCTTAACTATCTCTACCTCAAGCTTCTTTATAATACATATCATTTCTATAGAATTAATAGATCAAGTGGTAGATCAATGAAATCATGGATAGTTGACACTCATACCCAAATCAATGCCTTGCAGAAGCCCAATTGTGCTTGCACCATATAAGGATGGGACATGAGGTTGTGAATTGATTAAAAAAATATTATCAAGATTAAAGTGAAGAAATATTATCATCATCTAAATATTAAGGCATTTTATTCCATATCCATGGTGTATAATCCTTTTCCAATATTGATCTTAAGTTTGGGTATCATCATATTCATGTTGAACCTTTAGACATTTGGAATATAGTCTTAAAAATAAAGGAAGGATTGATTGACTAGTTGATTATGCCTTTTAGGTTAACTAATGTAGTGAATTCATTAATATAGATGTTGAATGAAATCCTCATGACCTTTAAACATGTCATTTTTTAAATTCTACCTTGATGAATTCTTAATCTTTAGAAAGCATGGGATGAACATATACACCATGTTGAACTAGTGTTTCACATTTTTTAGAAACACATTTTTATGATAACATGAATAAGTATTCATTTTTCATGAAAGAGATAAAATATTTTGGATACATTACACACATAAGGAGTACATGTGTGAACCTGACCAAGAGTCAAGTCATACAAGAATGGGAAATGCTAAATAACTTTATATAGATTAAAATCTTATCAGAATTAAAAAATTATACAAGAAATTTGTGTTTAATTTTCATCCTTTGAACCAAGCTACCAAAGGTGGAACTGAATAATGTTTCATCTAGTCAATTTCATAATAAATATAATTAGATGAACTAAAACTTAGACTATATTTTATGATAGTACTTGTGTTACTTGACTATAAATTTGGAAGGTCATCTAATTCATTTAGTAATAAAATGACTATCACAAATGGGTATTGAAAACACAACAAGTCCTAAAAAAGAGTTAATTTCTATTATAATGGATCAAATAACATATGATTAGAATAAAATATATCTTTAGAGTATATACTTACATTAGATGATGAGTGAGTGATTAGGGACGGTGAGGGATCATGAGGGTCAATAAAAACGTTATGAGGGATGGTGAGAGTCAATGAGGAGTGATAAGGGATGATGAGGGATGAGGAAAGAGTGATTAAGTATTATGAGGAATGAAGTGGGAGTGATTAGGGATGATGAGGGATGGTGATAGTCAATCAAAGAGTGACTAAGGATGATAAGGGAGTGATTAGAGATGATGAGGGATGATAAATGCCAATGAGGGAGTGATTAGGGATGAGGAAGGGTGGGGAGGGAGTGATTAGGGATGATGAGGAAATAATTAGGGATGATGAGGGATGAGGAAAGAGTGATTAGGGATGATGAGGGATGAGGAAGGAGTGATTATGGATGGTGAGGGATAGTGAGGGTTAATGGAGGAGTGATTATGGATGATAAGGGAATGATTAAATATGACTATGGATAGTGAGGGTCAATTAAGAAATGATTAGGGACAATGAGGAATGGAGAAAGAGTGATTAGGGGTAATTAAAGATGAGTAGGAAGTGATCAGGGATGAGGGAGGGATGATAAATAAGTGAAATTAATACAAAATAGTCATTTTATGTGTGAAGATCATCAATATGACCTATGATACCCCAACCAAACCACTTTGGATTAAGTTCAAAGTGAGTGGTTTTCAAACTTCAATTTTGACAAACCTGAGACCCCTAGAAATGACATGAAGCAATCTAGAATTAAAAAAAACCTAAAAAATGACTATATGTTTACCAAAAATGGACATCAATTTTAAAAGTTATGCTATGAAATACATAGGTTAAATACGTAGACCCTATAAATACCTAGGTACTAACCATATTGGATTTTTAAAAACTATTTTCCTCATCTTAAGGCATGTAGCAATGAGACCAACTGTATTATATGTAGAGTGACCCTAATTTATTATATTTACTAAAATAAATTTAAAGTATAAGGAAATAAATGTAATAATATAAATGTAGACTTATACTTCACATTTCAAGTAGTAAATATAATCTTCAAGTCAATATTTTCTTCATATACATGCTCATATGTTTTTCTATACAAACCAACATGAACATGATCATGTTATTGCCTTTATAATAATGTGATAACATTAATAACATAATCACAATATATTATGATGAAATCACATTAATAAAATATTGAATTATTAGCATGATCACACTATTTGAATTTAAATTCAAACACCAAGACTTTTAGCTCGTGAATGGCTTGGATTCTTAAGCTAAAGGCTTAGATTTATCAATCTACATCTAAGTCCAAGAGTTTTGATAGAAAAAAAAATCACATTCAATCAATAAATAGACTATGAATTTCAATGGTAAAATTCCAAA